>OZ038509.1:64967967-64972967 GCA_964036315.1 Acanthosepion esculentum | reverse complement strand
TGCATCATCCACCGCTAGAAAAGTTGGTTCCCTGTGCCGAGCCAGGAAATTCTTCTCCCCTGAATCGATCCTCCGGGTCTATAAGTCTACCATTCGACCTTGCATGGAGTATTGCTGCCATTTATGGTCTGGGGCCCCTGCGTGTTGCCTAGGGGTTCTTGATAAGATCCAGAGACGGATATGCAATGTGATTGGCCCTGATCTGTCATCTCGTCTGCAGTCGCTCTCTCACAGACGCAATGTTGCATCACTCTGCCTTTTCTACAAGTACTTCCACGGTAATTGCTCTGAGGAGTTGCTTTCACTTGTCCCTAAGCCTCGTGAATTCAAGCGTTCTACGAGGCTGGCATCCCGTTCCCACCCCTTCACCGTTGAAACTGTTAGGTGTAGACGTCTTTTCTACTCCAATAGCTTCATGTCACGCACATCTCGCCTATGGAACTCCCTTCCCTATTACTGTTTCCCTGACAAATACAATCTCCAACGGTTTAAGTGTAGCGTCAATCGTCATCTCCAGTTGCCTTGATCTATCCACTTCCTGACATCTTCCATTCCTATCTGCTCTCGCTCTATATCTCCCGTAACCTCCCCACCTCGATCGGCCCTCCGTCCTTCTCTTTCTCCACATCCCTTCCTTTACCACTCCTATCTGCTCTTCCTCCAACCCTTCTGTAACCCCTTGCGTGATAGTGGCCACCGGCCTTGCTCGGGGTGATACGCTTAAAAAAAAAAAAAAAAAATATATATATATATATATATACCCCCCACCGTAAACATTATTTTTAGTGGATACCCGTATACGAGTAGACACCATTTTATTTTAAACATAAAATCCTTTATTCTGCATCCAACATCATCACTTGATAAGACACCAGATGTGTTGAAACAAAATGGCTATTTTTGTAGTCATTTCATAACATATTTATGTTATAATTTTAGAATAAATAATTATATATATATATATATATATATATATATATATATATATATATATATATATATATATATCTGTACTTTCATGGCAATTGTTCGGGTGAGCTCTTCGCTCTGGTACATAGACCTTTGAATTTAAGAGCAGTACTAGACGGAAGTCGAGATATTATCAAATTTCAGTTGAGCTGGCTAGATGCAACCAAAAATTCTATGCCACCAGATTCTTTATTCACAATTCTCACTTGTGGAACTCCCTTCCGTCTCCACGATTTCTAGCCAGCTTTAAGCTGTAAAAATTTAATTGCAATGACAATCGGTATCTAATGTCCTCCTGATTAGTCTTTCGTCTTTTCGCTCATTATTATTGTTTCTGTTCCTAATCCTTCTACAACCTGGATCTCCTTGCGATTTGTGGCTTTACTCCCGTGCAAGGGATGATATATATATTTTAGTTCATACAGACACACCCATATATATATATATATATATATATATATATATATATATATATATATATATATATATATATATATGGGTCTGTTTGTACGAACTAAAATGCATACACGTCTCTCTCTCTCTCTCTCTCTATATATATATATATATATATGTGTGTGTGTGTGAGTGTGTGTGTGTGTGTGTGTGTGTGTGTATAGTAGTGATTTAACCGAGAAGTGTTCCGTTTAACGGTAGCAGTATATTTATATCCTGAGCAGGTAGATATGATTTTCACATACGGCCGCACGAATGGTAATGGACGCGAGGCTGCATGGTTGGATCAAATTGCATTACCAGACCGAGTCGGCGAAGTCATCCAAATTTTATTGCTGTTTATCACCGTGTTGCTGTGACAGGATACAAGGCACTACAAACTATCGCTTTCATGAATGCGACGGAACGTGAATTTTTTATTCATTGTTTGGCTATATATATATATATATATATATATATATATATATATATATATATATATATATATGTATATCTATGAGTGAACATAGAAGACAAGACTTAGAGGCGACAGTCTGTTTCACGAGGGCTGTTATTTTTCTCGGCTATTTATATATACGGGTCAGTGGTGCATTGTGGGTAGTCTATTTTGGCGGTTATTTTACCGGAGGTCGTTTATTTATTTATTTGGGTTAAATTATTTTGTTTGTTTTTATTTATTTTTATTTTTATTTTTTATTTCTTATCTTATATATTTATTTTTCTATTTTGATCGGTGTTTTTATTAACGTAGTAAAAATGTGTTTATATAGCTTATTTAATAGTTTTGTTTTTGTTTGGGAAGATAATTAAAGCTATTTGTTCAATTTTGGGGTTGATTGTTGTAGTTTGTTCTAACTATTATTTTGGAGAGAACAGTCTTTAATTTCTTTATTACTTCATGTATTTATTTGGATTAATTATCTTTATTTGTCTTTTTCTAACGGGTAGTTTATCGGTATCTGTTGTTAGTTTATTTATATATTTGGATGTATTTAGATCAATTTATTTTAATTATTATTATTTATTTGTTATACTGTATATTTTTGGTTTTCGATTTTTAAGTTACGTAGTATATTATTTTTTATTTTTATTTTTTTTCCATTTTTTTTAATCGTTATATAACAGTTATAGGTATTTTTTGCGTCCGATATTTGGTTTGATTTTTGTAGTCTAACTGATATTTTGGTCATAATAGTTTGCTAATTTGTTTATTATTTACTTTATTTATTGATTTTGTTCCTTATTTTTTATTCTATTTCGTCTATTCTAACAGGTGTGATTTGGTAATTAGTTTGGATTTATTTATTTTGCTTATTTTATTGTCATTTTCTTTCTTTCTTTCTTTCTTAATAACCACCAAAATAGACTACCCACAATGCACCTCTGACCCGTATATATAAATAGCCGAGAAAAATAACAGCACTAGTCGCCTGACGATTGCATCTAGCATGAAACAGACTGTCGCCTCTAAGTGTTGACTTCTATGTTCACTTTATATTTACACACGCTCTCTCTTTGATATTGAGCACTTTACCCCATAAATATGGCACATCTTAAGACTATATTTCTTCATATATATATATATGTATATATATATATATATATGTGTGTGTGTGTGTGTGTGTGTGTGCGTGAATTTGTGTGTGTGTGTGTGTGTGTTAGAAAATGGATTAAATCCACCATATTTTGTATTTGGGAAGATAGTCTGAATATTTTCAGCTAGCCAATTCTACATGTGTTTAGGATCGTTATTTAGTTGAAAGATCCAGTCAGGAGGGAGTTCAAGACTTTCAAGTGAAATCCTTAAATTTGCTTCCAAAATATTTTGATATACTGCGGCATTCATTCTACCATCTTTTACTAATATGTTGCCAGTCCTTTTTGCAGAAAAAAACATCCCCAAGCCATGATGCTTTCATTTAGACTTTTTAGTTTATGATTTTTATCCCTTTTTTATTCTGTTAAGCATCTCACATTGTGATATTAGAAGATCTGCCAAGAAATGTGAAATGTTTACTGATTTTCGTTGTTTGACTTTTATCCGTTTTTTCTGTTAAGCATCTCACATTGTGATATTAGAAGATCTGCCAAGAAATGTGAAATGTTTACTGATTTTCGTTGTTTGACTTTTATCCGTTTTTTCTGTTAAGCATCTCACATTGTGATATTAGAAGATCTGCCAAGAAATGTGAAATGTTTACTGATTTTCGTTGTTTGACTTTTATCCGTTTTTTCTGTTAAGCATCTCACATTGTGATATTAGAAGATCTGCCAAGAAATGTGAAATGTTTACTGATTTTCGTTGTTTGACTTTTATCCGTTTTTTCTGTTAAGCATCTCACATTGTGATATTAGAAGATCTGCCAAGAAATGTGAAATGTTTACTGATTTTCGTTGTTTGACTTTTATCCGTTTTTTCTGTTAAGCATCTCACATTGTGATATTAGAAGATCTGCCAAGAAATGTGAAATGTTTACTGATTTTCGTTGTTTGACTTTTATCCGTTTTTTCTGTTAAGCATCTCACATTGTGATATTAGAAGATCTGCCAAGAAATGTGAAATGTTTACTGATTTTCGTTGTTTGACTTTTATCCCTTTTTTCTGTTAAGCATCTCACATTGTGATATTAGAAGATCTGCCAAGAAATGTGAAATGTTTACTGATTTTCGTTGTTTATGACTTTTATCCCTTTTTCCTGTTAATCATCTCACATTGTGATATTAGAAGATCTACCAAGAAATGTGAAATGTTTACTGATTTTCGTCTGCCGTCCTGGAATATTCGAGAAACCTTATTCGAGAAAAATCTCAACATACCGAGCGTCAACTGAAATATGAATATCTACTAAAATTGTCGGATTAAAAGTCATAAATAACTGTCGGATTAATAAATCAAATAATCCGTTACTTCTTTATACAATTACTTTGTTCATGTCTGGATATGAGACTGAGCAGATATGATAAGTTCGAGAAATCCATAACGAGAAGGATTTCGTTTACAAGCTCTGTTCTGGACCTTGCTTGATCTGTAAAACTTCTTCGCAATCCACTTGATTAGGACACGTCGGATCTAAAAAACGGTTTCCCTCTGCCCAAAGGTTACGCTAGTTCGAAACCTACCGGGGAGGGTATGATTTTTCTCTAATACGATTTCCCGAATATTAAGGCCGGTAGACGAAAAGAAATAAATATACTGTTGTTTAATAAATAAACAGAGCGTCTACTCAAATATGAGTAGCCACTAAGAATATAGTTTAGAAAAACAGACCTATAAATAATATATTAATAAATATATTTACATTTTGTCT
This sequence comes from Acanthosepion esculentum, assembly GCA_964036315.1. NCBI lineage: Eukaryota > Metazoa > Mollusca > Cephalopoda > Sepiida > Sepiidae > Acanthosepion > Acanthosepion esculentum. Next base: position 64,968,237 of record OZ038509.1, on the reverse strand, counting down.
TCAATTGTGGTACATACCGGAATTTTAGGATCAAAGCAATCGCCAGGGGCTGGTTGAAAATTGACCGTTACATAATTTCAGTTTTGATGTTTATAGCGGACTAAAGTATTATTGCAGCAGTCCATATTGGTGAGGGGGGTTGTTTAAAAATAGATATATAAATAATGGTAACAAAATTAAATTAAATTAAAAATAAATGAAAAGAAACCCAAAGAAAAAAAACATCATAACAATATATACAGTTATAAATAAATGTAAAAAAAACACACA
>OZ038509.1:64910467-64962967 GCA_964036315.1 Acanthosepion esculentum | reverse complement strand
ACAGGAACAATGGTTGAGGACTTCCAGCAGTCAGGAAAACATTTTGTATTCGCTTCAAAATTTCCTCAAAATTTGATAATTGATTCCATTCTTTTTTCAATGACTCTAAGAGATTTTTTTTAATTTTATTTTACCCACCATACTGTAAATTTAGTTCTATGCTAGTTCTGGAGGTGGCTTCAAACTTTTGAACTGTAATATATATATATATATATATATATATATATATATATATATATATATATATATATATATATGAAGAAATATGGTTTTAAGGTGTGCTATATTTATGGGATAAAGTGTTCAATATCAGAGATAGAGCGTATGTAAATATGAATATAAAAGTGAACATTGAAATCAACACTCAGAGGCGACAGGCTGTTTTATGCTAGACACAATCGTCAAACCGCGAATTCGCGGCCTGACTATTGCAATAGCATGAAACAGTCTGACGCCTCTGAGTGTTGATTTCAATGTTCACTTTTATATATATATATATATATATATATATATATATATATATATATATATATATATATATATATATATATATATATGTCACGGCTTTCTTCAACATGGCTTACCTTTGGCAGCTCTGAGTATCAACTTGGTGTTTGCCTTTGTTGCTTTTGTCTTTTATATGTTTTGTGTGTGTCAAATTCTCCAAGCCCTCTTCCCTCAATATTTGTCACGTAATTTTCAGCTGCGACCTTTCTGACCTTAATATCTCCGTATTTCTTCATCGTTTGCTTTCTCGCTCATTCCATTGTGTTCCCAGAATTCTTAGTTTAAACAACATTCAGTTACCTCCAGTTTTAGCTTGATCTCTGAGGATATTGTTCAACATTCAAAGTCATTTTAAAATCATTTCACTCCAAGCAAGGCAATAAATCCACTAAGACGCAAGGGATACTGAGCGTTAGACAATATGAGAATAAAACTATTATTAAGTAGTGAGGACAATAAAAGAACAGAATTTAAAAAGACACAAAATAACGATTGACATTGCATTTCAATTTTTCAGGATAAAAGTTGACTAGGAAGCAAGGAGCTGGAAGAGAGTTCCAAGAGCGAAAAGTTGAGAGTCGAAATTTTTAGCACAGAACTTACGGTTACATGTAGCCATTCTAAAAGTTGAGAATTTGTTGCCAATCTAGCACTGCGCATAAATTGATAAAGTTTAAGTACCAGAGAGGAAATTCATTAGAAAAAATACCATGAAAGTATTTATATAAAATGGCACAGTGAAATTACTTTATGTCGGTGAGAAAGTGGCTGAAGCCTAGATGCCATATCAGGACCAATAATATTGCAGGTAATTCTTTGGATTTTAACGAGAATCATTTTTGTGATCAGCAGCCAATTTGATCTGATGTACTATTAAGACAGGAATATATCTTCGTGTCATCAAAATAGATAACGAGTTGAGAACTGATGACACCAGAAAGGTCGTTGGTGAAAATGAGGAACAACGTGGGTCCAAGGATAGAACCCTGGGGAGGGACACCTGAATTAATGAAAATGATCTAGAAGAGTGACCATTCGAGATAACATTCATTTCGCTATTTGATAAGAAAGACTGAATCAATTCAAACATTCTTCTAGAAATACCATAAACTATCAACTTGTGAAGAAGTCTAGTATGTCAAAAACGTTTGAGATATCCAAAGCAACAACCCTCGCTTCACTGTTCTTATCTGATGCCTGATAGACTCTGTCGGCAATAATCGTTAATACATTAGCAGTTGATAGAGAGAAGTGAAGGCCATATTGCTTATCTAAAAGAAAACCCTGCGAGGGGAGATGAGTAAACAATTTAGATTAGAGCTATAGTACTTTGCCCAAAACAAGTAGAAGGCTATTAGTCGATAGTCATGTAAAATGATTGACATTGTATAGCAGTTAAGCTTTTTTTTTCTTTTTCTCTAATGAATTTTCCTGTTTCTTGATACTTTGCTTAGTGTTTTTAGGATTTTTTTTGCTACTTCAATTCGCGTTCGGATTTTGGTGTCACGTTTTCATTCTATTTTAAAATATTCCAAAAATATTTAAATTTCTGTAGTTTTTTTTCTTACTGGCAACGATACGCCGTGTCTTCTTACAATTGATAGTTAGTTCTTTCTTCTATCTTTCCTTTACTACCTTTTCTAGAAGGTCATGTATAAATTCTAGATTATTGTAGAATTCTTACCAAATAGTTCTAGTTTTCCGGACATTTTCTAACATTTCTTGTCTGTGCTGAGTGTTATCAAATGTTTTTACGTGTAATATATCAAACGTAAGTTGGCATACGTCTCCGATATCATTCATAAATATAGCAATTCTTGTTTCACTGACCTTGACAAAGTTGTTGTGTTCTTGTTCCGTTCCCACTCTAAATCTGCTTCTTGCTCTATTCATAAGAAGTTGGATCCATAGGTTCTTTGTGTGGATCATTAAACTGATTGTCCGATAGAGCTGGTATTCATTTGCACCGGGTTTCTTAAGTATCGCTACAAGAATGGATTTACTACGGTCTTCCGATATTTCACCACTGTCGTATATTTCGTCTATTAGTTTAGTTATATTGTTGATATCATAATCGGCTATGGATGAGAACATTTTTATTATGATGCCATCTCGCACTGCTGCAGTGTTATTCATTTCCCTGCCCAATGCCGATCTTGCTATAGACATTAATATATCCTTCCCGATTTTTGTTTATTGCGAATCTCTCTCTATCTCCCTCTCTATCCCTCTCTCACCGTCTCTCTCATTCTTTTGAAATAGTTCTCCAAGGTATTCCATCTTTGGATTTTTTTTTACTTTCCTCCTATAAATTTAATCTCCCTTAATTTTATGCAAACTGCTGGTCAGTACATCCATTGTCTTGTTAATTCTTTTATTCTTTTCTGTATATTTGCCTTTCTTTCTGTTTTTGAACACTTGTCTCTTTACAATTTTCTCTAAATTTTATGCCTAATCATTTATACTCCCCGCCCCATTCCTTGTTATTTAACTTCTCTTGATTTTCACGTGGGGAATTTCCTCTGCTATCCATCATTTTTTTTCACTGGTCTCGTTTTCCTTAGGAATATTTCTTTTTACCTTTGTTTTCTCTATACAAGACCCAAGACAATGTGTGACATAAAGAATTACTGCTCAAGCTCTCCAGGTATGGAATCAGTGGGAGAGTCTTTTTAATTATAAATTCCTTCCTAAATGGTAAGTCCTTGTCCGTAGACCTAGCAATCAACGTAGGCGTCCCCCAGGGCTCGCTTTTCGGACCAATACTCTATAATTTACATAAAGGATCTGCCTAAGTTTATACTCAGATCACTTGTGAATATCTATGCTGATGATACAATTGTATATGGGTGCACCTCCAAAACACTAGACGGCAGTTGATCTCTCGTCTGGCCCTTCTGTAACATTTCAGTGTGTGTGTGTTGGAGGGACTGGCTGGTTACATTAAATGCCTTGAAAACCAAACTAGTTACATTCCCTCATCACTAATCAGATCATGAACTGCAGTCATGATGAATTGCTGTCCCCTCGGTTAGACTGCGAGCCTTGAAAGACTATTAGGCCTTAAACACACACTTAACCTCAAGTAGAAATTAGGATCCATCACAAAAGATGGACATAGCCCTACTCACAACACTTGGCTGGTGAGGCTATTTGAGGCTATTAAACCAAACTAGTTTCATTCCCTCATCAACAATTGCGCCATGAACTACAGACAGTCATGAAGAATGGCTGTCCCCTCGGTTAGACTCCGAGCCTTGAGAGACTATTGGGCCTTAAACATACACTTGACCTCAATTAGAAATTAGGATCCATCACAAAAGATGCACTTAGCCATACTCACAACACTTGGCTGGTGAGGCTATTTGAGGCTATTAAACCAAACTAGTTTCCTTCCCTCATCAACAATTGCGCCATGAACTACAGACAGTCATGATGAATGGCTGTCCCCTCGGTTAGACTCCGATCCTTGAGTGACTGTTGGGCCTTAAACTCACACTTGACCTCAAGTAGAAATTAGGATCCATCACAAAAGATGGAGGAAAAATGGTCAGCTGCCTGTACCACACCAGTAAGTACCTGACACCACATGCTATTCTCTATCTTTGCAAGCTCATGTAGTACTGTTATCATATTTGGGTGGGAGCTGCTCAGTCCTCACTTTCCAGTCTTGATAGAGTCCAAAAGCGTCTCTGCATCCTTGTGGGTAACAAATTATTTTCTACTCTCCAACCTCTCTCTCTCTCACAGAGATCTTCCCCCTACCAGTATAGACCCATCAGTCTCCACAGTAAGCTTTTTAAGGCTATAGAAGTTCATTGAGCACCTAGATAATAAGCACCTCTTGCACAATGAGCAGTATGGATTTCAGTTGGCTCGATCCACTGCTGATCTCCTAACTACCATGACTCACAGAATTAGTAAGGCCCTTAATGACAAACACACATTGAGGATCATAGCATTAGATATTTCAAAAGCATTTGACAAGGTTTGTTGCTCAAGTTCTCCAGCTATGGAATCACTGGAACGGTTTTCTCAATTATAAAATCCTTTCTAACGGGTAGGTCCCTGAAGGTAGTTATTAATGGAAAGTTCACTGGGGCCCTGGGGTCAACGCAGGCATCACTCAGGGATCACTTCTTCAACCGCTTGATATAATCACAAGTTCTATGCTAACAGTTGCTTCTTTCGCATATCACACTTGTTGAATTTCCTTCTGACTCTCTGCTGACGTTAATTTTTCTAAAAACAAATTCAACTGCCGAAAAGATATGATTTGTCTCTTAAACGGTCAATGCTTGATTGATAATATTGTATACCGAGCAAGCATACATTCCGTTAACAAAGTTAAATTTTATTTTGGTTCTACTGAAAATCCTTGGAAATTTAGTTTCTACCATCATCGAATGACTTTAGGTAATATAAAATACTAAAACAGCACCGCTTTCTCCAAATATTTCTGGCAATTAAAGAATGATGTCAATTCTTCTTTTCATCAACTGGGATATTATAGCAAGAGCCAAATCTTATAACGAGAAAGGAAATAGGTGTAACTTTTGACTTGCTGAAAAAATACTTAAATAACCGGAGCATATTAAACAAGAGGAATGAATTGATGGTTGCATGTAGACATAAAAATAAATATCTGCTTGAATACATTGATCCAGATTAATTTTGAAGATAAATTACGGTTTATGTTTAAGGTTAATTACGTATTTTTTTTTGTTTTTCATAAAAAGGAACAAGTAAACTCCCATTAAGAAAAAAAATTAATCTTCACAACTCTAAAATGAAATTTTTTAATTATATTTTTACACACATATATATAAATCCTCTCTATTTTAAATGACAAATATAATTTTTGAAATTAAAAAACTGCAATCCCAGTATAATAAATAACTGCGCCAACATTGCGATAACTAGATAGATTTAAAAAAAAATTAAATTACGTAACGGGCAGTCCATACTCAGTACCTGAAGATTACGTTGTGCATGAAACTAGGAGTGGTGCTATCAGTGAGGAATAATATGTATATTTATTAATATACACTTAATAGCTCTGTTGTATTACAACGAGCACTGTTTTATTAATACCAGCACTATATGTGCAATATATTATAATTATACATATATATATATATATATACCTGTATATATATATATATATATATATATATATATATATATGTGTGTGTGTGTGTGTGTGTGTGTGTGTCTATATATATATTTATATTCACCTAATTTTTTTACATGGTTTTAAACGTATCTCATTCAAATTAGTTAATTAATGATATACGCGCATATATATAAAGGCTGTTCCAATAACTTTGATCAATTTTAAATGAGAATTAATTTCAGCATCCAATGATTTTTTTTCTTTTTCTTCCAGATTTGGCGGACATTTGGGCGATATTATTTTTCACACATAAATTTCCATGACTTACATAACATGATCCAATAGAGAAATAAATCAATTTTCACCAATAACATTGATTTATTTCCCGCTGATTTTGATCCGTCGTAATGAAACACCCTTATATATAATCCGTCTTAATGAAACACCTTTTATATATATATATATATATATATATATATATATATATATATATATATATATATATATATATATGTATGTGTGTGTGTGTGTGTGTGTGTGTGTGTGTGTGTGTGTGTGTGTGTAAGAGGGAGGTTCGTAACATTCAGATATGAATAAAATATATCCATAAAATCAATATAAATATAATATTAAAATAAAACATTAGTTTACCAAACTTTGACGAATTTTATCAAGCTAAATGTCTTCCATGATAATCTTCGGAACGCATTTGTAAGGTAAAGTTTTCTTTTATCTTTGACACACACACACACACACAGACACACACACACACACACACACACACACACACACACACACATACATATATATATATATATATATATATATACATGTATTATAATTATCAAACATCAAAGTAATTTACTTGAACTTAATTACATAATTACGTTTGAATTAATGATATAATTATAAAATTACATATGTATTTGCGAGTCTTTTTTAATATAAATTCGCTAATCAATAATAACTAGTTTTTAACCTTTAGACTTAACTGCGGAGTACAGGCTCATAACCTCCCGGTGCAAGATTTGACTGAAATCTGTATATGTAGGCTTTTGCGACTTATAGTTGTTAGCATCATGCCCAACTGTAGCTCGTGACCCTTGTCTTAAATGTTATAATGCCATATCTGGGGGACGGGAAGAGGAGATTTATGCCTCTCCATGTGAGTAAAAGCTTCGGTTGGAATTTAATCTCTACAATAATAATAAATATATTTTATCTCATCAAAATGTTTCCGTCGCATTCCATGAACTTAACGCTACGGAACTTCTGTAGTTCCGGCATAACGTTACTTGCTTTGGTGAAATATTGTTGTCACGGAATTAATAATGATCGAAAATATATTTAAATATTTGAACTGATAATGAATACTGCATTTATCAAAAGAAATTATAAACCGATTACGCCAACGGTGGAGAATATACAGAATGAGAAAGAATTTCCAATCCCAAAACCGTTATGTTCTATATTTTTCCACGAAACAACGTATGGAAAAAAAGTTATCATACAACGGGATGAATTTCTGGATTCCTTGCACTGTGAATTCATTTCTTTTAGCACCCAAACCTGGAAGGCGACCCTCGGAAAATGATGTCTGGAAGGCACGATATGAAATGTGTTATATGAGTCCATAAACTCATAATAGATTCTGTCTATATTTCTGAGTTGAAGTATTGTAATTACATTATTTATATTGTTCGGACTGTTGTCCGCATCTTTATTGTCATATTAACGACGTTTCGGCCGTTGTACACCCCAGCCTTCTTCAGATCACAGAACCCCGTGGGATGAGATTGAAATAATAAAGAGAGAACATCACTGGAAAATAGGAAAACTTAAGGAATCAGCACCTAAGGTAGACCACAAAAATCTTCTAAGCCGACCAAGCATAGAAAATATGGGAACCTGTATGGTTGAGGGCTAGAGGAAAGCAATGAGAGCCATGAATTGAAATAGGAGCTCTTTAAAAAAAAAGGTTACTAAGACATTAGGTTTATAAGCCTCCAAATTCATACACTGATGTCGTCAAGGACAAAAGCATTGGTTAAATCCAATGACTTGACCCGAAGATTTGTTTGTTCAATACCTAGCTACTGAGTGGTAAGCAAAAACTTGGAGCGTTGAGTTAAAGGGAGATTTTCTTTTAAGCGTTTCATCCCAAGCAAGGCGGGAAGCCACTAGCAGACAAGGGGTTACAGAGAGTTGGAGCGAGAGCAAATAGGAGTGATAGAGGAAAGGATGAAGAGAAGGATAGGGGATAGATCAAAGCAAGGGGTTACAGAGAGTTGGAGCGAGAGCAAATAGGAGTGATAGAGGAAAGGATGAAGAGAAGGATAGGGGATAGATCAAAGCAAGGGGTTACAGAGAGTTGGAGCGAGAGCAAATAGGAGTGATAGAGGAAAGGATGAAGAGAAGGATAGGGGATAGATCAAGGCAAGGGGTTACAGAGAGTTGGAGCGAGAGCAAATAGGAGTGATAGAGGAAAGGATGAAGAGAAGGATAGGGGAGAGATCAAGGCAAGGGGTTACAGAGAGTTGGAGCGAGAGCAAATAGGAGTGATAGAGGAAAGGATGAAGAGAAGGATAGGGGAGAGATCAAGGCAAGGGGTTACAGAGAGTTGGAGCGAGAGCAAATAGGAGTGATAGAGGAAAGGATGAAGAGAAGGATAGGGGAGAGATCAAGGCAAGGGGTTACAGAGAGTTGGAGCGAGAGCAAATAGGAGTGATAGAGGAAAGGATGAAGAGAAGGATAGGGGAGAGATCAAGGCATCTGGAGACGTCAATTGCCATTACATTTGAATAGTTGGAGATTATAGCTATCAGGGAAACAGGAAAAGGGTCGGGAGTTCCACAGGCGAGAAGTGCGAGTCATGAAGCTTTTGGAGTAGAAGAGACGACTACATTTAACAGTTTCGACAGTAAAAGGGTGTGAGCGAGATGTCGGCCTCGTAGAACGCTTAAAGTCATGAAGTCTGAGAACCAGCGAAAGCAGATAACTAAGACATCTGGAAGAGGCATGTTGAACTAGAACAACTTACCTCGGTGGACGACATAAAGAATTCAGTTCGAAATTCCAATCACCCGAAGAAGGCCGGAGAGTACAATGACCGAAATGTTGTAAGTATAAAAATAAAGATGATGGCAACAGTCCGAACAATGCAAATAATGTAAATAATAGATTCTGTCTTTCACTTCCCATCACATATCAAGAAATAACAAATCGTTCGGATACTATTGGAGGTGACCCTTAATCCAATGAGGGACCCTGATGCACTCCAGCATCAGAGTAAAACCATTTTTTCGTCATCGTCCTTAAAAATGCTGTCCATGTTTGGCATGAACAGAAATGCATGTATTTAATAAATTTAATATTTAATAAATAATATTTAATAAATATTTAATATTAATAATAATTTAATATTCAATAATAATTTAATATTTAATAAATAATATTTAATAAATAATATTTAATAATAATAACTTTAATAATGACGGATATTTTCACTCGTAGTATCTTTATTAATTTTCATTATGTCTACTGATCTATGATAACATCATTAGCATGATTTTACGTAACAACAATGAATATGAAAATTTCTCAGAGTTAACCTGTAGAAAAAGACAATATTTATAAATATAAATGACAATAGGAAAACTGTAATAGTTGCCGACGCGTTTCGTCCAATGTGGACTTTCTCACTTACTACTCTCCCAAACAAACGTACAGAACAATATCATGAAATCAAAAGAAAATAGTTGAATCCGTCAACACAGCAATAAAAACAATATCTCCACACGTGACAGTAATTGACGTATTTTTCAGTTAACATTATGAAAATAGCGTTCTCTAAATTCTTCCAGTTGCTAAGGACATTTTGTTTTTGTTATTATTAGTTACTTTGTTTAAATAAATTCATTTCGTTGTTTTGCCTTAAGAAAGTCCACAATAGACGAAACGCGTCGCCAACTATTACAGTTTTCCTACTGTCATATATATTTATAAACAATGAATATATAAACTGAGTTTTTTGTGTTTGCTAATATTGATTTATCTTTTTGGTAATGTTTATTTATCATTTCAGAATAAAATCATTTCTCTCTTAATTTTAATCTATTATGTCCAAAAGAATTAAAACGAACTTTGAAAGACGAGAATAGTACATTCAATGTTGAATGGGAACTGCAATATTGTTTAGTGTTTAACATTGGTAAAATGTCTCGCTTGCTTTATGATACTGCAATTTCAACAGTTCAAAAATACAATTCGTATTAACATTATGCTGTTTATAAAGACAATAAATCTGCTAAATTGGAGGGTGAAGCTCGAAGGATTGCACTAAAGGATGGAAAGCAAAAGCAAAGACAATTATTTCATTCTGTATTAAATTCAGGAAATGCTGCAAGAGAAGCCAGCTATAAAGTTCCATATTTGCTTCGAAACAAAAGGTAAACCATTCAGCGGTGCAGATCTCATAAAGAAATGCTTTGTAGAAGTCATAAAATGTTCAGATCTAAATAAAGTTAACAAATATAAAAATGTGCCTCTTTCAAGAACGACCAATACAGATCGACTGTATGAATTGGCCCGTCATGTAAAAGAGCAGCTCCAAAATATATATAAAAAAGACAATATATATATCTCCTTAGCTTTGCATGCATCGACTTATTCCACTGATTCAGCACAAGTATTGTATTTCATTCGTGCAATAACTGACCATTTTCAATTATTTGCAAAATTACTTGCTTTAGGCACACTTAGAGGAACGACACGAGGAATAGATATTTTGAATAACTTCAAAGAGCAATGTTCTAGGCTTGGGCTGAATCATACTAAATTGGTAAGTGTTTGTACTGATGGTTCTCCAGCTATGATGGCTAAAAATGAAGGATTCATTGCATATCTAAAAAAAGAGAAACCACAGCTCCAAATGCACTGATTTCTTTTCATTGCGTTTTGCACCAGCAACATCTTTGTGCAAAATCTGCTATTTTAAATAACACTTTGCAAAAGATTATTAATATTGTGAACTATTGACGAGTAAATGTCATGAGGTGTCGGCAGTTTCGAAAATGTTGATGGTAGATGACAAAGGAATTAGTGTAGATTTGCTGAATTACTGAGAAATACGATGGTTATCGCAAGGACACGGATTGGTCAACATTTTTACCGTTACGAGAACAAATAATTGACTTGAAAAAAAAAAAAGGTTTTGTGAATTATCTGACACAAAATTCTACCAAGATGCTGAATTTGTGTGTGTGATACCAAAGCAAAATATTTCGTTAATAGGCAGAAAGAAATCAATATACGATATGTGGCAAAAAATGATTTCATTTAGAAAGAAGTTGTTATTTTTCAAGTCCTTTGTTGCTGAGTCAAATCATTCAGAAAATCACTTTCCCTACTTGTCGAAAGTGAAGAGAGTGAAAGTGAAGAGAATGAAAGAGGGTGAAAGTGAAGAGAGTGAAAGAGAGTGAATGTGAGGAGTGTGAAAGAGAGTGAAAGTGAAGAGAGTGAAAGTGAAGAGAGTGAAAGAGAGTGAAAGCGAAGAGAGTGAAAGTGAAGAGAGTGAAAGAGAGTGAAAGTGAAGAGAGTGAAAGTGAAGAGAGTGAAAGAGAGTGAAAGTGAAGAAAGTGAAAGAGAGTGAAAGTGAAGAGAGAGAAAGTGAAGAGAGTGAAAAACGGTGAAAGTGAAGAGAGTGAAAGAGAGTGAAAGAAAGAGAGTGAAAGAGGTGAAAGTGAAGAGTGTGAAAGAGGGTGAAAGTGAAGAGAGTGAAAGTGAAGAGAGTGAAAGTGAGTGAAAGTGAAGAGAGTGAAAGAGGGTGAAAGTGAAGAGAGAGAAAGAAAGTGAAAGTGAAGAGAGTGAAAGTAAAAAGAGTGAAAAAGGGTGAAAGTGAAGAGAGTGAAAAAGGGTGAAAGTGAAGAGAGTGAAAGAGGATGACAGTGAAGAAAGTGAAAGAGAGTGAAAAAGGGTGAAAGTGAAGAGAGTGAAAGAGAGTGAAAGAAAGAGAGTGAAAGAGGTGAAAGTGAAGAGTGTGAAAGAGGGTGAAAGTGAAGAGAGTGAAAGTGAAGAGAGTGAAAGTGAGTGAAAGTGAAGAGAGTGAAAGAGGGTGAAAGTGAAGAGAGAGAAAGAAAGTGAAAGTGAAGAGAGTGAAAGTAAAAAGAGTGAAAAAGGGTGAAAGTGAAGAGAGTGAAAAAGGGTGAAAGTGAAGAGAGTGAAAGAGGATGACAGTGAAGAAAGTGAAAGAGAGTGAAAGTGAAACGAGTGAAAGAGAGTGAAAGTGAAGAGAGTGAAAGTGAAGAGAGTGAAAGAGAGTGAAAGTGAAGAGAGTGAAAGAGAGTGAAAGTGAAGAGAGTGAAAGAGAGTGAAAGTGAAGAGAGTGAAAGTGAAGGAGAGTGAGGAGAGTGAAATTGAAGACAGTGAAAGTGGATGAAAGTGAAGAGAATGAAAGTGAGTGAAAGTGAAGAGAGTGAAAGAGAGTGAAAGTGAAGAGAGTGAAAGTGAAGAGAGTGAAAGTGTACAGAGTGAAAGAGAGTGTAAGTGAAGAGAGTGAAAGTGAAGAGAGTGAAAGTGAAGAGAGTGAAAGAGAGTGTAAGTGAAGAGAGTGAAAGTGAAGAAAGTGATAAAGGGTGAAAGGGAAGAGAGTGAAAGTGTAGAGAGTGAAAGAGAGTGAAAGTGAAGAGAGTGAAAGAGAGTGAAAGTGAAGAGAGTGAAAGTGAAGAGAGTGAAAGAGAGTGAAAGTGAAGAGAGTGAAAGTGAAGAGAGTGAAAGAGAGTGAAGGTGAAGAGAGTGAAAGTGAAGAAAGTGATAGAGGGTGAAAGTGAAGAGAGTGAAAGTGTACAGAGTGAAAGAGAGTGAAAGAAAGAGAGTGAAAGTGAAGAAAGTGATAGAGAGTGAAAGTGAAGAGAGTGAAAAACGGGGAAAGTGAAGAGAGTGAAAGAGGGTGAAAGAAAGAGAGTGAAAGAGAGTGAAAGAAAGAGAGTGAAAGAGAGTGAAAGAGAAGAGATTGAAAGTGAAGAGAGTGAAAGTGAAGAGAGTGAAAGAGAGTGAAAGGGAAGAGAGTAAAAAAGGGTGAAAGTGAAGAGAGTGAAAGAGAGTGAAAATGAAGAGAGTGAAAGAGAGTGAAAGTGAAGAGAATGAAAGTGAAGAGAGTGAAAGAGGGTGAAAGTGAAGAGAGTGAAAGAGGGTGAAAGTGAAGAGAGAGTGAGAGTGAAAGAGAGTGAAAGTGAAGAGAGTGAAAGTGAAGGAGAGTGAGGAGAGTGAAATTGAAGACAGTGAAAGTGGATGAAAGTGAAGAGAATGAAAGTGAGTGAAAGTGAAGAGAGTGAAAGAGAGTGAAAGTGAAGAGAGTGAAAGTGAAGAGAGTGAAAGTGAAGAGAGTGAAAGTGAAGAGAGTGAAAGAGAGTGTAAGTGAAGAGAGTGAAAGTGAAGAGAATGAAAGTGAGTGAAAGTGAAGAGAGTGAAAGAGAGTGAAAGTGAAGAGAGTGAAAGTGAAGAGAGTGAAAGTGAAGAGAGTGAAAGAGAGTGTAAGTGAAGAGAGTGAAAGTGAAGAGAGTGAAAGTGAAGAGAGTGAAAGAGAGTGTAAGTGAAGAGAGTGAAAGTGAAGAAAGTGATAAAAGGTGAAAGGGAAGAGAGTGAAAGTGTAGAGAGTGAAAGAGAGTGAAAGAGAGTGAAAGTGAAGAGAGTGAAAGTGAAGAGAGCGAAAGAGAGTGAAAGTGAAGAGAGTGAAAGTGAAGAGAGTGAAAGAGAGTGAAGGTGAAGAGAGTGAAAGTGAAGAAAGTGATAGAGGGTGAAAGTGAAGAGAGTGAAAGTGTACAGAGTGAAAGAGAGTGAAAGAGAGTGAAAGAAAGAGAGTGAAAGTGAAGAAAGTGATAGAGAGTGAAAGTGAAGAGAGTGAAAAACGGTGAAAGTGAAGAGAGTGAAAGAGGGTGAAAGAAAGAGAGTGAAAGAGAGTGAAAGAAAGTGAGTGAAAGAGAGTGAAAGCGAAGAGAGTGAAAGTGAAGAGAGTGAAAGTGAAGAGAGTGAAAGAGAGTGAAAGGGAAGAGAGTAAAAAAGGGTGAAAGTGAAGAGAGTGAAAGAGAGTGAAAATGAAGAGAGTGAAAGAGAGTGAAAGTGAAGAGAATGAAAGTGAAGAGAGTGAAAGAGGGTGAAAGTGAAGAGAGTGAAAGAGGGTGAAAGTGAAGAGAGAGTGAGAGTGAAAGAGAGTGAAAGGGAAGACAGTAAAAAAGGGTGAAAGTGAAGAGATTGCAAGAGAGTGAAAGTGAAGAGAGTGAAAGTGTAGAGAGTGAAAGAGAGTGAAAGTGAAGAGAGTGAAAGTGAAAAGAGTGAAAGTGAAGAGAGTGAAAGAAAGTGAAAGTGAAGAGAGTGAAAGTGAAGAGAGTGAAAGTGTAAAGAGTGAAGAGAGTGAAAGTGAAGAGAGTGAAAGTGAGGAGAGTGAAAGAGAGTGAAAGTGAAGAGAATGAAAGTGAAGAGAGTGAAAGAGGGTGAAAGTGAAGAGAGTGAAAGAGGTTGAAAGTGAAGAGAGTGAAAGAGAGTGAAAGTGAAGAGAGTGAAAGTGAAGAAAGTGATAGAGGGTGAAAGGGAAGAGAGTGAAAGTGTAGAGAGTGAAAGAGAGTGAAAGTGAAGAGAGTGAAAGAGAGTGAAAGTGAAGAGAGTGAAAGTGAAGAGAGTGAAAGAGAGTGAAAGTGAAGAGAATGAAAGTAAAGAGAGTGAAAGAGAGTGAAAGTGAAGAGAGTGAAAGTGAAGAATGTGATAGAGGGTGAAAGGGAAGAGAGTGAAAGTGTAGAGAGTGAAAGAGAGTGAAAGTGAAGAGAGTGAAAGAGAGTGAAAGTGAAAAGAGTGAAAGTGAAGAGAGTGAAAGAGAGTGAAAGTGAAGAGAATGAAAGTGAAGAGAGTGAAAGAGAGTGAAAGTGAAGAGAGTGAAAGTGTAGAGAGTGAAAGAGAGTGAAAGTGAAGAGAGTGAAAGTGAAGAGAGTGAAAGTGAAGAGAGTGAAAGAGAGTGAAAGGGAAGAGAGTAAAAAAGGGTGAAAGTGAAGAGAGTGAAAGAGAGTGAAAATGAAGAGAGTGAAAGAGAGTGAAAGTGAAGAGAATGAAAGTGAAGAGAGTGAAAGAGGGTGAAAGTGAAGAGAGTGAAAGAGGGTGAAAGTGAAGAGAGAGTGAGAGTGAAAGAGAGTGAAAGGGAAGACAGAACAAAAGGGTGAAAGTGAAGAGAGTGAAAGAGAGTGAAAGTGAAGAGAGTGAAAGTGTAGAGAGTGAAAGAGAGTGAAAGTGAAGAGAGTGAAAGTGAAAAGAGTGAAAGTGAAGAGAGTGAAAGAAAGTGAAAGTGAAGAGAGTGAAAGTGAAGAGAGTGAAAGTGAAGAAAGTGATAGAGGGTGAAATTGAAGAGAGTGAAAGTGTAAAGAGTGAAGAGAGTGAAAGTGAAGAGAGTAAAGAGAGTGAAAGTGAAGAGAGTGAAAGTGAGGAGAGTGAAAGAGAGTGAAAGTGAAGAGAATGAAAGTGAAGAGAGTGAAAGAAGGTGAAAGTGAAGAGAGTGAAAGAGGGTGAAAGTGAAGAGAGTGAAAAAGAGTGAAAGTGAAGAGAGTGAAAGTGAAGAAAGTGATAGAGGGTGAAAGGGAAGAGAGTGAAAGTGAAGAGAGTGAAAGTGAAGAAAGTGATAGAGAGTGAAAGTGAAGAGAGTGAAAAACGGTGAAAGTGAAGAGAGTGAAAGAGGGTGAAAGAAAGAGAGTGAAAGAGAGTGAAAGAAAGAGAGTGAAAGAGAGTGAAAGCGAAGAGAGTGAAAGTGAAGAGAGTGAAAGTGAAGAGAGTGAAAGAGAGTGAAAGGGAAGAGAGTAAAAAAGGGTGAAAGTGAAGAGAGTGAAAGAGAGTGAAAATGAAGAGAGTGAAAGAGAGTGAAAGTGAAGAGAATGAAAGTGAAGAGAGTGAAAGAGTGTGAAAGTGAAGAGAGTGAAAGAGGGTGAAAGTGAAGAGAGAGTGAGAGTGAAAGAGAGTGAAAGGGAAGACAGTAAAAAAGGGTGAAAGTGAAGAGAGTGAAAGAGAGTGAAAGTGAAGAGAGTGAAAGTGAAGAGAGTGAAAGAGAGTGAAAGTGAAGAGAGTGAAAGTGAAAAGAGTGAAAGTGAAGAGAGTGAAAGAAAGTGAAAGTGAAGAGAGTGAAAGTGAAGAGAGTGAAAGTGAAGAAAGTGATAGAGGGTGAAAGTGAAGAGAGTGAAAGTGTAAAGAGTGAAGAGAGTGAAAGTGAAGAGAGTGAAAGTGAGGAGAGTGAAAGAGAGTGAAAGTGAAGAGAATGAAAGTGAAGAGAGTGAAAGAAGGTGAAAGTGAAGAGAGTGAAAGAGGGTGAAAGTGAAGAGAGTGAAAGAGAGTGAAAGTGAAGAGAGTGAAAGTGTAGAGAGTGAAAGAGAGTGAAAGTGAAGAGAGTGAAAGTGAAAAGAGTGAAAGTGAAGAGAGTGAAAGAAAGTGAAAGTGAAGAGAGTGAAAGTGAAGAGAGTGAAAGTGAAGAGAGTGAAAGTGAGGAGAGTGAAAGAGAGTGAAAGTGAAGAGAATGAAAGTGAAGAGAGTGAAAGAGGGTGAAAGTGAAGAGAGTGAAAGAGAGTGAAAGTGAAGAGAGTGAAAGTGAAGAAAGTGATAGAGGGTGAAAGGGAAGAGAGTGAAAGTGTAGAGAGTGAAAGAGAGTGAAAGTGAAGAGAGTGAAAGAGAGTGAAAGTGAAGAGAGTGAAAGTGAAGAGAGTGAAAGAGAGTGAAAGTGAAGAGAATGAAAGTAAAGAGAGTGAAAGAGAGTGAAAGTGAAGAGAGTGAAAGTGAAGAAAGTGATAGAGGGTGAAAGGGAAGAGAGTGAAAGTGTAGAGAGTGAAAGAGAGTGAAAGTGAAGAGAGTGAAAGAGAGTGAAAGTGAAAAGAGTGAAAGTGAAGAGAGTGAAAGAGAGTGAAAGTGAAGAGAATGAAAGTGAAGAGAGTGAAAGAGAGTGAAAGTGAAGAGAGTGAAAGTGTAGAGAGTGAAAGAGAGTGAAAGTGAAGAGAGTGAAAGTGAAGAGAATGAAAGTGAAGAGAGTGAAAGAGAGTGAAAGGGAAGAGAGTAAAAAAGGGTGAAAGTGAAGAGAGTGAAAGAGAGTGAAAATGAAGAGAGTGAAAGAGAGTGAAAGTGAAGAGAATGAAAGTGAAGAGAGTGAAAGAGGGTGAAAGTGAAGAGAGTGAAAGAGGGTGAAAGTGAAGAGAGAATGAGAGTGAAAGAGATTGAAAGGGAAGACAGTAAAAAAGGGTGAAAGTGAAGAGAGTGAAAGAGAGTGAAAGTGAAGGGAGTGAAAGTGTAGAGAGTGAAAGAGAGTGAAAGTGAAGAGAGTGAAAGTGAAAAGAGTGAAAGTGAAGAGAGTGAAAGAAAGTGAAAGTGAAGAGAGTGAAAGTGAAGAGAGTGAAAGTGAAGAAAGTGATAGAGGGTGAAAGTGAAGAGAGTGAAAGTGTAAAGAGTGAAGAGAGTGAAAGTGAAGAGAGTGAAGAGAGTGAAAGTGAAGAGAGTGAAGAGAGTGAAAGTGAAGAGAGTGAAAGTGAGGAGAGTGAAAGAGAGTGAAAGTGAAGAGAATGAAAGTGAAGAGAGTGAAAGAAGGTGAAAGTGAAGAGAGTGAAAGAGGGTGAAAGTGAAGAGAGTGAAAAAGAGTGAAAGTGAAGAGAGTGAAAGTGAAGAAAGTGATAGAGGGTGAAAGGGAAGAGAGTGAAAGTGAAGAGAGTGAAAGTGAAGAAAGTGATAGAGAGTGAAAGTGAAGAGAGTGAAAAACGGTGAAAGTGAAGAGAGTGAAAGAGGGTGAAAGAAAGAGAGTGAAAGAGAGTGAAAGAAAGAGAGTGAAAGAGAGTGAAAGCGAAGAGAGTGAAAGTGAAGAGAGTGAAAGTGAAGAGAGTGAAAGAGAGTGAAAGGGAAGAGAGTAAAAAAGGGTGAAAGTGAAGAGAGTGAAAGAGAGTGAAAATGAAGAGAGTGAAAGAGAGTGAAAGTGAAGAGAATGAAAGTGAAGTGAGTGAAAGAGGGTGAAAGTGAAGAGAGTGAAAGAGGGTGAAAGTGAAGAGAGAGTGAGAGTGAAAGAGAGTGAAAGGGAAGACATTAAAAAAGGGTGAAAGTGAAGAGAGTGAAAGAGAGTGAGAGTGAAGAGAGTGAAAGTGTAGAGAGTGAAAGAGAGTGAAAGCGAAGAGAGTGAAAGTGAAAAGAGTGAAAGTGAAGAGAGTGAAAGAAAGTGAAAGTGAAGAGAGTGAAAGTGAAGAGAGTGAAAGTGAAGAAAGTGATAGAGGGTGAAAGTGAATAGAGTGAAAGTGTAAAGAGTGAAGAGAGTGAAAGTGAAGAGAGTGAAAGTGAGGAGAGTGAAAGAGAGTGAAAGTGAAGAGAATGAATGTGAAGAGAGTGAAAGAAGGTGAAAGTGAAGAGAGTGAAAGAGGGTGAAAGTGAAGAGAGTGAAAAAGAGTGAAAGTGAAGAGAGTGAAAGTGAAGAAAGTGATAGAGGGTGAAAAGGAAGAGAGTGAAAGTGTAGAGAGTGAAAGAGAGTGAAAGTGAAGAGAGTGAAAGTGAAGAGAGTGAAAGTGAAGAGAGTGAAAGAGAGTGAAAGTGGAGAGAATGAAAGTGAAGAGAGTGAAAGAGAGTGAAAGTGAAGAGAGTGAAAGTGAAGAAAGTGATAGAGGGTGAAAGGGAAGAGAGTGAAAGTGTAGAGAGTGATAGAGGGTGAAAGGGAAGAGAGTGAAAGTGTAGAGAGTGAAAGAGAATGAAAGGGAAGAGAGTGAAAGAGAGTGAAAGTGAAGTGAGTGAAAGTAAAGAGAGTGAAAGAGAGTGAAAGTGAAGAGAATGACAGTGAAGAGAGTGAAAGAGGGTGAAAGTGAAGAGAGTGATAGAGGGTGAAAGTGAAGAGAGTGAAAGTGTAAAGAGTGAAGAGAGTGAAAGTGAAGAGAGTGAAAGAGAGTGAAAGTGAAGAGAATGAAAGTGAAGAGAGTGAAAGAGAGTGAAAGTGAAGAGAGTGAAAGTGAAGAGAGTGAAAGAGAGTGAAAATGAAGAGAGTGAAAGAGAGTGAAAGTGAAGAGAGTGAAAGTGAAGAGAGTGAAAGAAAGTGAAAGTGAAGAGAGTGAAAGTGAAGAGAGTGAAAGCGAGTGAAAGTGAAGAGAATGAAAGTGAAGAGAGTGAAAGAGAGTGAAAGTAAAGTGAGTGAAAGTGTAGAGAGTGAAAGAGAGTGAAAGTGAAGAGAGTGAAAGATAGTGAAAGTGAAGAGTGTGAAAGTGAAGAGAGTGAAAGAGAGTGAAAGTGAAGAGAATGAAAGTGAAAAGAGTGAAAGAGAGTGAAAGTGAAGAGGGTGAAAGGGAAGAGAGTGAAAGAGAGTGAAAGTGAAGAGAGTGAAAGAGAGTGAAAGTGAAGAGAGTGAAAGTGAAGAAAGTGATAGAGGGTGAAAGAGAAGAGAGTGAAAATGAAGGAAAGTGAAGACAGTAAAAGTGGGTGAAAGTGAAGTGAGTGAAAGAGAAGGAAAGTGAGGAGAGTGAAAGTGAAGAGAGTGAAAGTGGGTGAAAGTGAAGAGAGTGAAAGAGAGTGAAAATGAGGCGAGTGAAAGAGAGTGAAAGTGAGGAGAGTGAAAGAGAGTGAAAGTGAGGAGAGTGAAAGTGAAGAGAATGAAAGTGAGTGAAAGTGAAGAGAGTGAAAGTGAGTGAAAGTGATAGAGAGTGAAAGTGAAGAGAGTGAAAGTGTAGAGAGTGAAAGACAGTGAAAGTGAAGAGAGTGAAAGTGAAGAGAGTGAAAGAGAGTGAAAGTAGAGAGAGTGAAAGAGACGAGAGTGAAAGTGAAGAGAGTGAAAATGAAGAGAGTGAAAGTGGGTGAAAGTGAAGAGAGTGAAAGAGAGTGAAAGTGAGGCGAGTGAAAGAGAGTGAAAGTGAAGAGAGTGAAAGAGAGTGAAAGTGAAGAGAGTGAAAGTGAAGAGAGTGAAAGAGTGTGAAAGTGAAGAGAGTGAAAGTGAACAGAGTGAATGTGAGTGAAAGTGAAGAGAGTGAAAGAGAGTGAAAGTGAAGAGAGTCAAAGTGAAGAGAGTGAAAGAGAGTGAAAGCAGAGAGAGTGAAAGTGAAGAGAGTGAATGTGAGTGAAAGTGAAGAGAGTGAAAGAGAGTGAAAGTGAAGAGAGTGAAAGACAGTGAAAGTGAAGAGAGTGAAAGTATAGAGAGTGAAAGAGAGTGAAAGTAGAGAGAGTGAAAGTGAAGAGAGTGAAAGTGAAGAGAGAGAAAGAGAGTGAAAGTGAAGAGAGTGAAAGTGAAGAGACTGAAAGAGAGTGAAAGTGAAGAGAGTGAAAGTGAAGAAAGTGATAGAGGGTGATAGAGAGTGAAAGTGAAGAGAGTGAAAGTGTAGAGAGTGAAAGAGAGTGAAAGTGAAGAAAGTGATAGAGAGTGAAAGTGAAGAGAGTGAAAAACGGTGAAAGTGAAGAGAGTGAAAGAGGGTGAAAGAAAGAGAATGATAGAGAGTGAAAGAAAGAGAGTGAAAGAGAGTGAAAGCGAAGAGAGTGAAAGTGAAGAGAGTGAAAGTGAGGAGAGTGAAAGTGAAGAGAATGAAAGTGAGTGAAAGTGAGTGAAAGTGATAGAGAGTGAAAGTGAAGAGAGTGAAAGTGTAGAGAGTGAAAGACAGTGAAAGTGAAGAGAGTGAAAGTGAAGAGAGTGAAAGAGAGTGAAAGTAGAGAGAGTGAAAGAGAAGAGAGTGAAAGTGAAGAGAGTGAAAATGAAGAGAGTGAAAGTGGGTGAAAGTGAAGAGAGTGGAAGAGAGTGAAAGTGAGGCGAGTGAAAGAGAGTGAAAGTGAAGAGAGTGAAAGAGAGTGAAAGTGAAGAGAGTGAAAGTGAAGAGAGTGAAAGAGTGTGAAAGTGAAGAGAGTGAAAGTGAACAGAGTGAATGTGAGTGAAAGTGAAGAGAGTGAAAGAGAGTGAAAGTGAAGAGAGTCAAAGTGAAGAGAGTGAAAGAGAGTGAAAGCAGAGAGAGTGAAAGTGAAGAGAGTGAATGTGAGTGAAAGTGAAGAGAGTGAAAGAGAGTGAAAGTGAAGAGAGTGAAAGACAGTGAAAGTGAAGAGAGTGAAAGTATAGAGAGTGAAAGAGAGTGAAAGTAGAGAGAGTGAAAGTGAAGAGAGTGAAAGTGAAGAGAGAGAAAGAGAGTGAAAGTGAAGAGAGTGAATGTGAAGAGACTGAAAGAGAGTGAAAGTGAAGAGAGTGAAAGTGAAGAAAGTGATAGAGGGTGATAGAGAGTGAAAGTGAAGAGAGTGAAAGTGTAGAGAGTGAAAGAGAGTGAAAATGAAGAGAGTGAAAGAGAGTGAAAGTGAAGAGAGTGAAAGTGAAGAGAGTGAAAGAAAGTGAAAGTGAAGAGAGTGAAAGTGAAGAGAGTGAAAGCGAGTGAAAGTGAAGAGAATGAAAGTGAAGAGAGTGAAAGAGAGTGAAAGTGAAGAGAGTGAAAGTGTAGAGAGTGAAAGAGAGTGAAAGTGAAGAGAGTGAAAGATAGTGAAAGTGAAGAGTGTGAAAGTGAAGAGAGTGAAAGAGAGTGAAAGTGAAGAGAATGAAAGTGAAAAGAGTGAAAGAGAGTGAAAGTGAAGAGGGTGAAAGGGAAGAGAGTGAAAGAGAGTGAAAGTGAAGAGAGTGAAAGAGAGTGAAAGTGAAGAGAATGAAAGTGAAGAGAGTGAAAGAGAGTGAAAGTGAAGAGAGTGAAAGTGAAGAAAGTGATAGAGGGTGAAAGAGAAGAGAGTGAAAATGAAGGAAAGTGAAGACAGTAAAAGTGGGTGAAAGTGAAGTGAGTGAAAGAGAAGGAAAGTGAGGAGAGTGAAAGTGAAGAGAGTGAAAGTGGGTGAAAGTGAAGAGAGTGAAAGAGAGTGAAAATGAGGCGAGTGAAAGAGAGTGAAAGTGAGGAGAGTGAAAGAGAGTGAAAGTGAGGAGAGTGAAAGTGAAGAGAATGAAAGTGAGTGAAAGTGAAGAGAGTGAAAGTGAGTGAAAGTGATAGAGAGTGAAAGTGAAGAGAGTGAAAGTGTAGAGAGTGAAAGACAGTGAAAGTGAAGAGAGTGAAAGTGAAGAGAGTGAAAGAGAGTGAAAGTAGAGAGAGTGAAAGAGACGAGAGTGAAAGTGAAGAGAGTGAAAATGAAGAGAGTGAAAGTGGGTGAAAGTGAAGAGAGTGAAAGAGAGTGAAAGTGAGGCGAGTGAAAGAGAGTGAAAGTGAAGAGAGTGAAAGAGAGTGAAAGTGAAGAGAGTGAAAGTGAAGAGAGTGAAAGAGTGTGAAAGTGAAGAGAGTGAAAGTGAACAGAGTGAATGTGAGTGAAAGTGAAGAGAGTGAAAGAGAGTGAAAGTGAAGAGAGTCAAAGTGAAGAGAGTGAAAGAGAGTGAAAGCAGAGAGAGTGAAAGTGAAGAGAGTGAATGTGAGTGAAAGTGAAGAGAGTGAAAGAGAGTGAAAGTGAAGAGAGTGAAAGACAGTGAAAGTGAAGAGAGTGAAAGTATAGAGAGTGAAAGAGAGTGAAAGTAGAGAGAGTGAAAGTGAAGAGAGTGAAAGTGAAGAGAGAGAAAGAGAGTGAAAGTGAAGAGAGTGAAAGTGAAGAGACTGAAAGAGAGTGAAAGTGAAGAGAGTGAAAGTGAAGAAAGTGATAGAGGGTGATAGAGAGTGAAAGTGAAGAGAGTGAAAGTGTAGGGAGTGAAAGAGAGTGAAAGTGAAGAAAGTGATAGAGAGTGAAAGTGAAGAGAGTGAAAAACGGTGAAAGTGAAGAGAGTGAAAGAGGGTGAAAGAAAGAGAATGATAGAGAGTGAAAGAAAGAGAGTGAAAGAGAGTGAAAGCGAAGAGAGTGAAAGTGAAGAGAGTGAAAGTGAGGAGAGTGAAAGTGAAGAGAATGAAAGTGAGTGAAAGTGAAGAGAGTGAAAGTGAGTGAAAGTGATAGAGAGTGAAAGTGAAGAGAGTGAAAGTGTAGAGAGTGAAAGACAGTGAAAGTGAAGAGAGTGAAAGTGAAGAGAGTGAAAGAGAGTGAAAGTAGAGAGAGTGAAAGAGAAGAGAGTGAAAGTGAAGAGAGTGAAAATGAAGAGAGTGAAAGTGGGTGAAAGTGAAGAGAGTGAAAGAGAGTGAAAGTGAGGCGAGTGAAAGAGAGTGAAAGTGAAGAGAGTGAAAGAGAGTGAAAGTGAAGAGAGTGAAAGTGAAGAGAGTGAAAGAGTGTGAAAGTGAAGAGAGTGAAAGTGAACAGAGTGAATGTGAGTGAAAGTGAAGAGAGTGAAAGAGAGTGAAAGTGAAGAGAGTCAAAGTGAAGAGAGTGAAAGAGAGTGAAAGCAGAGAGAGTGAAAGTGAAGAGAGTGAATGTGAGTGAAAGTGAAGAGAGTGAAAGAGAGTGAAAGTGAAGAGAGTGAACGACAGTGAAAGTGAAGAGAGTGAAAGTATAGAGAGTGAAAGAGAGTGAAAGTAGAGAGAGTGAAAGTGAAGAGAGTGAAAGTGAAGAGAGAGAAAGAGAGTGAAAGTGAAGAGAGTGAATGTGAAGAGACTGAAAGAGAGTGAAAGTGAAGAGAGTGAAAGTGAAGAAAGTGATAGAGGGTGATAGAGAGTGAAAGTGAAGAGAGTGAAAGTGTAGAGAGTGAAAGAGAGTGAAAGTGAAGAAAGTGATAGAGAGTGAAAGTGAAGAGAGTGAAAAACGGTGAAAGTGAAGAGAGTGAAAGAGGGTGAAAGAAAGAGAGTGAAAGAGAGTGAAAGCGAAGAGAGTGAAAGTGAAGAGAGTGAAAGTGAAGAGAGTGAAATTGAAGAGGATGAAAGGGAGTGAAAGGGTAAAGAGTAAAAAAGGGTGAAAGTGAAGAGAGTGAAAGAGAGTGAAAATGAAGAGAGTGAAAGAGAGTGAAAGTGAAGAGAGTGAAAGTGAAGAGAGTGAAAGAGAGTGAAAGGGAAGAGAGTAAAAAGGGTGAAAGTGAAGAGAGTGAAAGACAGTGAAAATGAAGAGAGTGAAAGTGAAGAGAGTGAAAGTGAAGAGAGTGAAAGTGAAGAGAGTGAAAGAGAGTGAAAGAGAAGAGAGTAAAAAAGGGTGAAAGTGAAGAGAGTGAAAGAGGGTGAAAGTGAAGAGAGTGAATGTGAAGAGAGTGAATGTGAGTGAAAGTGAAGAGAGTGAAAGAGAGTGAAAGTGAAGAGAGTGAAAGACAGTGAAAGTGAAGAGAGTGAAAGTGAAGAGAGTGAAAGAGAGTGAAAATTAAGAGAATGAAAGTGAAGAGAGTGAAAGAGAGTGAAAGTGAAGAGAGTGCAAGTGTAGAGATTGAAAGAGAGTGAAAGTGAAGAGAGTGAAAGATAGTGAAAGTGAAGAGAGTGAAAGTGAAGAGAGTGAAAGAGAGTGAAAGTGAAGAGAGTGAAAGAGGGTGAAAGTGAACAGAGTGAATGTGAAGAGAGTGAATGTGAGTGAAAGTGAAGAGAGTGAAAGAAAGTGAAAGTGAAGAGAGTGAAAGACAGTGAAAGTGAAGAGAGTGAAAGTGAAGAGAGAGAAAGAGAGTGAAAGTGAAGAGAGTGAAAGTGAAGAGACTGAAAGAGAGTGAAAGTGAAGAGAGTGAAAGTGAAGAAAGTGATAGAGGGTGATAGAGAGTGAAAGTGAAGAGAGTGAAAGTGTAGAGAGTGAAAGAGAGTGAAAGTGAAGAAAGTGATAGAGAGTGAAAGTGAAGAGAGTGAAAAACGGTGAAAGTGAAGAGAGTGAAAGAGGGTGAAAGAAAGAGAATGATAGAGAGTGAAAGAAAGAGAGTGAAAGAGAGTGAAAGCGAAGAGAGTGAAAGTGAAGAGAGTGAAAGTGAGGAGAGTGAAAGTGAAGAGAATGAAAGTGAGTGAAAGTGAAGAGAGTGAAAGTGAGTGAAAGTGATAGAGAGTGAAAGTGAAGAGAGTGAAAGTGTAGAGAGTGAAAGACAGTGAAAGTGAAGAGAGTGAAAGTGAAGAGAGTGAAAGAGAGTGAAAGTAGAGAGAGTGAAAGAGAAGAGAGTGAAAGTGAAGAGAGTGAAAATGAAGAGAGTGAAAGTGGGTGAAAGTGAAGAGAGTGAAAGAGAGTGAAAGTGAGGCGAGTGAAAGAGAGTGAAAGTGAAGAGAGTGAAAGAGAGTGAAAGTGAAGAGAGTGAAAGTGAAGAGAGTGAAAGAGTGTGAAAGTGAAGAGAGTGAAAGTGAACAGAGTGAATGTGAGTGAAAGTGAAGAGAGTGAAAGAGAGTGAAAGTGAAGAGAGTCAAAGTGAAGAGAGTGAAAGAGAGTGAAAGCAGAGAGAGTGAAAGTGAAGAGAGTGAATGTGAGTGAAAGTGAAGAGAGTGAAAGAGAGTGAAAGTGAAGAGAGTGAAAGACAGTGAAAGTGAAGAGAGTGAAAGTATAGAGAGTGAAAGAGAGTGAAAGTAGAGAGAGTGAAAGTGAAGAGAGTGAAAGTGAAGAGAGAGAAAGAGAGTGAAAGTGAAGAGAGTGAAAGTGAAGAGACTGAAAGAGAGTGAAAGTGAAGAGAGTGAAAGTGAAGAAAGTGATAGAGGGTGATAGAGAGTGAAAGTGAAGAGAGTGAAAGTGTAGAGAGTGAAAGAGAGTGAAAGTGAAGAAAGTGATAGAGAGTGAAAGTGAAGAGAGTGAAAAACGGTGAAAGTGAAGAGAGTGAAAGAGGGTGAAAGAAAGAGAGTGATAGAGAGTGAAAGAAAGAGAGTGAAAGAGAGTGAAAGCGAAGAGAGTGAAAGTGAAGAGAGTGAAAGTGAAGAGAGTGAAATTGAAGAGGATGAAAGAGAGTGAAAGGGTAAAGAGTAAAAAAGGGTGAAAGTGAAGAGAGTGAAAGAGAGTGAAAATGAAGAGAGTGAAAGAGAGTGAAAGTGAAGAGAGTGAAAGTGAAGAGAGTGAAAGAGAGTGAAAGGGAAGAGAGTAAAAAGGGTGAAAGTGAAGAGAGTGAAAGACAGTGAAAATGAAGAGAGTGAAAGTGAAGAGAGTGAAAGTGAAGAGAGTGAAAGAGAGTGAAAGAGAAGAGAGTAAAAAAGGGTGAAAGTGAAGAGAGTGAAAGACGGTGAAAGTGAAGAGAGTGAATGTGAAGAGAGTGAATGTGAGTGAAAGTGAAGAGAGTGAAAGAGAGTGAAAGTGAAGAGAGTGAAAGACAGTGAAAGTGAAGAGAGTGAAAGTGAAGAGAGTGAAAGAGAGTGAAAATTAAGAGAATGAAAGTGAAGAGAGTGAAAGAGAGTGAAAGTGAAGAGAGTGCAAGTGTAGAGATTGAAAGAGAGTGAAATGCAAGAGAGTGAAAGATAGTGAACGTGAAGAGAGTGAAAGTGAAGAGAGTGAAAGAGAGTGAAAGTGAAGAGAGTGAAAGAGGGTGAAAGTGAAGAGAGTGAATGTGAAGAGAGTGAATGTGAGTGAAAGTGAAGAGAGTGAAAGAGAGTGAAAGTGAAGAGAGTGAAAGACAGTGAAAATGAAGAGAGTGAAAGTGAAGAGAGTGAAAGACAGTGAAAGTGAAGAGAGTGAAAGTGAAGAGAGTGAAAGAGAGTGAAAATTAAGAGAATGAAAGTGAAGAGAGTGAAAGAGAGTGAAAGTGAAGAGAGTGCAAGTGTAGAGATTGAAAGAGAGTGAAATGCAAGAGAGTGAAAGATAGTGAACGTGCAGAGAGTGAAAGTGAAGAGAGTGAAAGAGAGTGAAAGTGAAGAGAGTGAAAGAGGGTGAAAGTGAAGAGAGTGAATGTGAAGAGAGTGAATGTGACTGAAAGTGAAGAGACTGAAAGAGAGTGAAAGTGAAGAGAGTGAAAGTGAAGAAAGTGATAGAGGGTGATAGAGAGTGAAAGTGAAGAGAGTGAAAGTGTAGAGAGTGAAAGAGAGTGAAAGTGAAGAAAGTGATAGAGAGTGAAAGTGAAGAGAGTGAAAAACGGTGAAAGTGAAGAGAGTGAAAGAGGGTGAAAGAAAGAGAATGATAGAGAGTGAAAGAAAGAGAGTGAAAGAGAGTGAAAGCGAAGAGAGTGAAAGTGAAGAGAGTGAAAGTGAGGAGAGTGAAAGTGAAGAGAATGAAAGTGAGTGAAAGTGAAGAGAGTGAAAGTGAGTGAAAGTGATAGAGAGTGAAAGTGAAGAGAGTGAAAGTGTAGAGAGTGAAAGACAGTGAAAGTGAAGAGAGTGAAAGTGAAGAGAGTGAAAGCGAGTGAAAGTAGAGAGAGTGAAAGAGAAGAGAGTGAAAGTGAAGAGAGTGAAAATGAAGAGAGTGAAAGTGGGTGAAAGTGAAGAGAGTGAAAGAGAGTGAAAGTGAGGCGAGTGAAAGAGAGTGAAAGTGAAGAGAGTGAAAGAGAGTGAAAGTGAAGAGAGTGAAAGTGAAGAGAGTGAAAGAGTGTGAAAGTGAAGAGAGTGAAAGTGAACAGAGTGAATGTGAGTGAAAGTGAAGAGAGTGAAAGAGAGTGAAAGTGAAGAGAGTCAAAGTGAAGAGAGTGAAAGAGAGTGAAAGCAGAGAGAGTGAAAGTGAAGAGAGTGAATGTGAGTGAAAGTGAAGAGAGTGAAAGAGAGTGAAAGTGAAGAGAGTGAAAGACACTGAAAGTGAAGAGAGTGAAAGTATAGAGAGTGAAAGAGAGTGAAAGTAGAGAGAGTGAAAGTGAAGAGAGTGAAAGTGAAGAGAGAGAAAGAGAGTGAAAGTGAAGAGAGTGAAAGTGAAGAGACTGAAAGAGAGTGAAAGTGAAGAGAGTGAAAGTGAAGAAAGTGATAGAGGGTGATAGAGAGTGAAAGTGAAGAGAGTGAAAGTGTAGAGAGTGAAAGAGAGTGAAAGTGAAGAAAGTGATAGAGAGTGAAAGTGAAGAGAGTGAAAAACGGTGAAAGTGAAGAGAGTGAAAGAGGGTGAAAGAAAGAGAGTGATAGAGAGTGAAAGAAAGAGAGTGAAAGAGAGTGAAAGCGAAGAGAGTGAAAGTGAAGAGAGTGAAAGTGAAGAGAGTGAAATTGAAGAGGATGAAAGAGAGTGAAAGGGTAAAGAGTAAAAAAGGGTGAAAGTGAAGAGAGTGAAAGAGAGTGAAAATGAAGAGAGTGAAAGAGAGTGAAAGTGAAGAGAGTGAAAGTGAAGAGAGTGAAAGAGAGTGAAAGGGAAGAGAGTAAAAAGGGTGAAAGTGAAGAGAGTGAAAGACAGTGAAAATGAAGAGAGTGAAAGTGAAGAGAGTGAAAGTGAAGAGAGTGAAAGTGAAGAGAGTGAAAGAGAGTGAAAGAGAAGAGAGTAAAAAAGGGTGAAAGTGAAGAGAGTGAAAGACGGTGAAAGTGAAGAGAGTGAATGTGAAGAGAGTGAATGTGAGTGAAAGTGAAGAGAGTGAAAGAGAGTGAAAGTGAAGAGAGTGAAAGACAGTGAAAGTGAAGAGAGTGAAAGTGAAGAGAGTGAAAGAGAGTGAAAATTAAGAGAATGAAAGTGAAGAGAGTGAAAGAGAGTGAAAGTGAAGAGAGTGCAAGTGTAGAGATTGAAAGAGAGTGAAATGCAAGAGAGTGAAAGATAGTGAACATGAAGAGAGTGAAAGTGAAGAGAGTGAAAGAGAGTGAAAGTGAAGAGAGTGAAAGAGGGTGAAAGTGAAGAGAGTGAATGTGAAGAGAGTGAATGTGAGTGAAAGTGAAGAGAGTGAAAGAGAGTGAAAGTGAAGAGAGTGAAAGACAGTGAAAATGAAGAGAGTGAAAGTGAAGAGAGTGAAAGAGAGTGAAAATTAAGAGAGTGAAAGAGAGTGAAAGTGAAGAGAGTGAAAGAAAGTGAAAGTGAAGAGAGTGAAAGTGAAGAGAGTGAAAGCGAGTGAAAGTGAAGAGAGTGCAAGTGTAGAGATTGAAAGAGAGTGAAAGTGAAGAGAGTGAAAGATAGTGAAAGTGAAGAGAGTGAAAGTGAAGAGAGTGAACGAGAGTGAAAGTGAAGAGAATGAAAGTGAAGAGAGTGAAAGAGAGTGAAAGTGAAGAGAGTGAAAGGGAAGAGAGTGAAAGAGAGTGAAAGTGTAGAGAGTGAAAGAGACTGAAATTGAAGTGAGTGAAAATGAAGAGAGTGAAAGAGAGTGAAAGTGAAGAGAGTGAAAGTGAAGAAAGTGATAGAGGGTGAAAGGGAAGAGAGTGAAAGTGTAGAGAGTGAAAGAGAGTGAAAGTGAAGAGAGTGAAAGAGAGTGAACGTGAAGAGAGTGAAAGTATAGAGAGTGAAAGAGAGTGAAAGTGAAGAGAGTGAAAGTGAATAGAGTGAAATTGAAGAGAGTGAAAGAGAGTGAAAGTGAAGAGAGTGAAAATGAAGAGAGCTAAAGAGAGTGAAAGTGAAGAAAGGGATAGAGAGTGTAAGTGAAGAGTGTGAAAAACGGTGAACGTGAAGAGAGTGAAAGAGGGTGAAAGAAAAAGAGTGAAAGAGAGTGAAAGAAAGAGAGAGAAAGAGAATGAAAGTTAAGAGAGTGAAAGTGAAGAGAGTGAAAGTGAAGAGAGTGAAAGAGAGTGAAAGGGAAGAGAGTAAAAAAGGGTGAAAGTGAAGAGAGTGAAAGAGGGTGAAAGTAAAGAGAGTGAAAGTATAGAGAGTGAAAGTGAAGAGAGTGAAAGAGAGTGAAAGTGAAGAGAGTGAAAGGGAGTGAAACTGTAGAGAGTGAAAGTGAAGAGAGTGAAAGTGAAGAGAGTGAAAGTGAAGAAAGTGAAAGTGAAGAGAGTGAAAAACGGTGAAAGTGAAGAGAGTGAAAGAGAGTGAAAGAAAGAGAGTGAAAGCGAAGAGAGTGAAAGTGAAGCGAGTGAAAGAGAGTGAAAATGAAGAGAGTGAAAGTGAAGAGAGTGAAAGAGTGTGAAAGTGAAGAGAGTGAAAGTGAACAGAGTGAAAGAGAGTGAACGCGAAGAGAGTGAAACAGGGTGAAAGTGAAGAGAGTGAAAGTGAAGAGAATGAAAGAGAGTGAAAATGAAGAGAGTGAAAGTGAAGAAAGTGATAGAGAGTGTAAGTGAAGAGAGTGAAAAACGGTGAACGTGAAGAGAGTGAAAGATGGTGAAAGAAAGAGAGTGAAAGTGAGTGAAAGAAAGAGAGTGAAAGAGAGTGAAAGTGAAGAGAGTGAAAGTGAAGAGAGTGAAAGAGAGTGAAAGTGAAGAGAGTGAAAATGAAGAGAGCTAAAGAGAGTGAAAGTGAAGAGAGTGAAAGTGAAGAAAGTGATAGAGGGTGAAAGTGAAGAGAGTGAAAGTGTAGAGAGTGAAAGAGAGTGAAAGTGAAGAGAATGAAAGAGAGTGAAAGTGAAGAGAGTGAAAGTGAAGAAAGGAATAGAGAGTGTAAGTGAAGAGAGTGAAAAACGGTGAACGTGAAGAGAGTGAAAGAGGGTGAAAGAAAGAGAGTGAAAGAGGGTGAAAGAAAGAGAGTGAAAGAGGGTGAAAGAAAGAGAGTGAAAGAGAGTGAAAGAAAGAGAGTGAAAGTGAAGAGAGTGAAAATGAAGAGAGTGAAAGTGAAGAGAGTGAAAGAGAGTGAAAGGGAAGAGAGGAAAAAAGGGTGAAAGTGAAGAGAGTGAAAGAGAGTAAAAATGAAGAGAGTGAAAGTGAGTGAAAGTGAAGAGAGTGAAAGTGAAGAGAGTGAAAGAGAGTGAAAGGGAATAGAGTAAAAAAAGGGTGAAAGTGAAGAGAGTGAAAGAGGGTGAAAGTGAAGAGAGTGAAAGTGAAGAAAGTGATAGAGAGTGAAAGTGAAGAGAGTGAAAGAGAGTGAAAGAAAGAGAGTGAAAGATTGTGTAAGCGAAGAGAGTGAAAGTGAAGAGAGTGAAAGTGAACAGAGAGAAAGAGAGTGAAAGGGAAAAGAGTAAAAAAGGGTGAAAGTGAAGTGAGTGAAAGTATAGAGAGTGAATGTGAAGAGAGTGAAAGTGAAGAGAGTGAAAGTGAAGAGAGTGAAAGTGAAGAGAGTGAAAGAGAGTGAAAGTGAAGAGAGTGAAAGTGAAGAGTGTGAAAGTGAAGAAAGTGATAGAGGGTGAAAGTGAAGAGAGTGAAAGAGGGTGAAAGTGCAGAGAGTGAAAGGGTAGAGAGTGAAAGATAGTGAAAGTGAAGAGAGTGAAAGAGGGTGAAATTGAAGAGAGTGAAAGAGAGGGAAAATGAAGAAAAGTGAGGAGAGTGAAAGTGAAGAGGGTGAAAGAGAGTGAAAGCGAAGAGAGTGAAAGTGAAGAGAGTGAATGAGAGTGAAAGTGAAGAGAGTGAAAGAGAGTGAAACTGAAGAGAGTGAAAGTGAAGGGAGTGAAAGTGAAGAGAGTGAAAGTGAAGAGAGTGAAAGTGAAGAGAGTAAAAAACGGTGAAAGTGAAGAGAGTGAAAGAGAGTGAAAGAAAGAGAGTGAAAGCGAAGAGAGTGAAAGAGAGTGAAATGGAAGAGAGTAAAAAAGGGTGAAAGTGAAGAGAGTGAAAGAGAGTAAAAGGGAAGTGAGTGAAAGAGAGTGAAAGTGAAGAGAGTGAAAGTGAAGAGAGTGAAAGAGTGTGAAAGTGAAGAGAGTGAAAGTGAACAGAGTGAAAGAGAGTGAAATGGAAGAGAGTAAAAAAGGGTGAAAGTGAAGAGAGTGAAAGAGAGTAAAAGGGAAGCGAGTGAAAGAGAGTGAAAGTGAAGAGAGTGAAAGTGAAGAGAGTGAAAGAGTGTGAAAGTGAAGAGAGTGAAAGTGAACAGAGTGAAAGAGAGTGAAATGGAAGAGAGTAAAAATGGGTGAAAGTGAAGAGAGTGAAAGTGAAGAGAGTGAAAGTGAAGAGAGTGAAAATAAAGAGAGTGAAAGAGGGTGAAAGTGAAGAGAGTGAAAGTAAAAACAGTGAAAAAGTGTGAAAATGAAGAGAGTGAAAGAGGATGACAGTGAAGAAAGTGAAAGAGAGTGAAAGTGAAACGAGTGAAAGAGAGTGAAAGTGAAGAGAGTGAAAGTGAAGAGAGTGAAAGAGAGTGAAAGTGAAGAGAGTGAAAGAGAGTGAACGCGAAGAGAGTGAAACAGGGTGAAAGTGAAGGAAAGTGAGGAAAGTAAAAGTGGGTGAAAGTGAAGTGAGTGAACGAGAGTGAAAGTGAGGAGAGTGAAAGTGAAGAGAATAAAACTGAGTGAAAGTGAAGAGAGTGAAAGACAGTGAAAGTGAAGAGAGGGAAAGTGAAGAGAGTAAAAGTGAAGTGAATGAAAGAGAGTGAAAGTGAAGAGATTTAAAGAGAGTGAAAGTGGAGAGAGTGAAAGTGAAGAGAGTGAAAGTGAAGAAAGTGATAGAGGGTGAAAGTGAAGAGAGTGAAAGTGTAGAGAGTGAAAGAGAGTGAAAATGAAGAGAATGAAACTGAAGAGAGTGAAAGTGAAGAGAGTGAAAGTGTAGAGAATGAAAGAGAGTGAAAGTGAATTGAGTGAAAGTGAAGAGAGTGAAAGAGTGTGAACGTGAAGAGAGTGAAAGAGTGTGAACGTGAAGAGAGTGAAAGAGAGTTAAAGTGCAGAGAGTGAAAGTGAAGAAGGTGAAAGACAGTGAAAGTGAAGGAAAGTGAGGAGAGTGAAAGTGAAGAGAGTGAAAGTGAAAGAGGGTGAAAGTGAAGAGAGTGAAAGATTGTGAAAATGAAGAGTGTGAAAATGAAGAGAGAGACAGAGGGGGAAATTGAAGAGAGTGACAGTGGAGAGTGTGAAAGAGAGTGGAAGGGAAGTGTGTGAAAGTAAAGAGAGTGTAAGAGAGTGAAAATTAAGAGAGTGAAAGTGAAGAGAGTTAAAGTGAAGAGAGTGAATGTGTAGAGAGTGAAATAGAGTGAAAGTAAAGAGAGTGAAAGAGGGTGAAAGTGAAGAGAGTGAAAGAGGGTGAAAGTGAAGAGAGTGAAAGTGTAGAGTGTGAAAGACGGTGAAAGTGACGAGAGTTAAAGTGAAGAGAGTGAAAGTGAAGTGAATGAAAGGGGGTGAAAGTGAAGAGAGTGAAAGTGTAAAGAGTGAAAGAGGGTGAAAGTGAATAGAGTTAAAATGAAGAGAGTGAAAGTGAAGAGAGTGAAAGAGGGTGAACATGAAGAAAGTGAAAGTGAAGAGGTTGAAAGAGAGTGTAAGTGAAGGAAAGTAAGGAGAGTGAAAGTGAAGAGAGTGAAATTGAAGAGAGTGAAAGTGAAGAGAGTGAAAGTGGGTGAAAGTGAAGAGAGTGAAAGTGAAGAGGGTGAAAGTGAAGAGAGTGAAAGAGAGTGAAAGTGAAGAGAGTGAAAGTGAAGAGAGTGAAAGTGAAGAGAGTGAAAGAGAGTGAAAGTGAAGAGAGTGAAAGAGAGTGAAAGTGAAGAGAGTGAAAGAGAGTGAAAGTGAAGAGAGTGAAAGAGGGTGAAAGTGAAGAGAGTGATAGAGGGTGAAAGTGATGAGCGTGAAAATGAAGAGAGTGAAAGAGAGTGAAAGTAAAGAGAGTGAAAGTAAAGAGAGTGAAATAGAGTGAAAGTGAAGAGTGAAAGTGAAGAGTGAAAGTGAAGAGAGTGAAAGAGGGTGAAAGTGAAGAGAGTGAAAGTGGGTGAAAGTGAAGAGAGTGAAAGTGAAGAGAGTGAGTGAAGAGAGTGAAAGAGAGTGAAAGTGAAGAGCGTGAAAGTGAAGAGAGTGAAAGAGAGTGAAAGTGAAGAGAGTGAAAGTGAAGAGAGTGAAAGAGGGTGAAAGTGAAGAGAGTGATAGAGGGTGAAAATGAAGAGCGTGAAAGTGAAGAGAGTGAAAGAGAGTGAAAGTAAAGAGAGTGAAAGTGAAGAGAGTGATAGCGGGTGAAAGTGAAGTGAAAGTGAAGAGAGTGAAAGAGAGTGAAAGTGAAGAGAGTAAAAGTGAAGAGAGTGAAAGTGAAGAGAGTGAAAGAGGGTGAAAGTGAAGAAAGTGGTAGAGGGTGAAAATGAAGAGCGTGAAAGTGAAGAGAGTTAAAGTAAAGAGAGTGAAAGAGGGTTAAAGTGAAGAGGGTGAAAGTGAAGAGAGTGAAAGAGAGTGAAAGTGAAGAGAGTGAAAGAGTGTGAACGTGAAGAGAGTGAAAGAGTGTGAACGTGAAGAGAGTGAAAGAGAGTTAAAGTGAAGAGAGTGAAAGTGAAGAAGGTGAAAGACAGTGAAAGTGAAGGAAAGTGAGGAGAGTGAAAGTGAAGAGAGTGAAATTGAAAGAGGGTGAAAGTGAAGAGAGTGAAAGATTGTGAAAATGAAGAGTGTGAAAATGAAGAGAGAGACAGAGGGGGAAATTGAAGAGAGTGACAGAGGAGAGTGTGAAAGAGAGTGGAAGGGAAGTGTGTGAAAGTAAAGAGAGTGTAAGAGAGTGAAAATTAAGAGAGTGAAAGTGAAGAGAGTTAAAGTGAAGAGAGTGAATGCGTAGAGAGTGAAATAGAGTGAAAGTAAAGAGAGTGAAAGAGGGTGAAAGTGAAGAGAGTGAAAGAGGGTGAAAGTGAAGAGAGTGAAAGTGTAGAGTGTGCAAGACGGTGAAAGTGACGAGAGTTAAAGTGAAGAGAGTGAAAGTGAAGTGAGTGAAAGGGGGTGAAAGTGAAGAGAGTGAAAGTGTAAAGAGTGAAAGAGGGTGAAAGTGAATAGAGTTAAAGTGACGAGAGTGAAAGTGAAGAGAGTGAAAGAGGGTGAACATGAAGAAAGTTAAAGTGAAGAGGTTGAAAGAGAGTGTAAGTGAAGGAAAGTAAGGAGAGTGAAAGTGAAGAGAGTGAAATTGAAGAGAGTGAAAGTGAAGAGAGTGAAAGTGGGTGAAAGTGAAGAGAGTGAAAGTGAAGAGCGTGAAAGTGAAGAGAGTGAAAGAGAGTGAAAGTGAAGAGAGTGAAAGTGAAGAGAGTGAAAGTGAAGAGAGTGAAAGAGAGTGAAAGTGAAGAGAGTGAAAGAGAGTGAAAGTGAAGAGAGTGAAAGTGAAGAGTGAAAGAGGGTGAAAGTGAAGAGAGTGATAGAGGGTGAAAGTGATGAGCGTGAAAGTGAAGAGAGTGAAAGAGAGTGAAAGTAAAGAGAGTGAAAGTAAAGAGAGTGAAATAGAGTGAAAGTGAAGAGTGAAAGTGAAGAGAGTGAAAGAGGGTGAAAGTGAAGAGAGTGAAAGTGGGTGAAAGTGAAGAGAGTGAAAGTGAAGAGAGTGAGTGAAGAGAGTGAAAGAGAGTGAAAGTGAAGAGCGTGAAAGTGAAGAGAGTGAAAGAGAGTGAAAGTGAAGAGAGTGAAAGTGAAGTGAGTGAAAGGGGGTGAAAGTGAAGAGAGTGAAAGTGTAAAGAGTGAAAGAGGGTGAAAGTGAATAGAGTTAAAGTGACGAGAGTGAAAGTGAAGAGAGTGAAAGAGGGTGAACATGAAGAAAGTTAAAGTGAAGAGGTTGAAAGAGAGTGTAAGTGAAGGAAAGTAAGGAGAGTGAAAGTGAAGAGAGTGAAATTGAAGAGAGTGAAAGTGAAGAGAGTGAAAGTGGGTGAAAGTGAAGAGAGTGAAAGTGAAGAGCGTGAAAGTGAAGAGAGTGAAAGAGAGTGAAAGTGAAGAGAGTGAAAGTGAAGAGAGTGAAAGTGAAGAGAGTGAAAGAGAGTGAAAGTGAAGAGAGTGAAAGAGAGTGAAAGTGAAGAGAGTGAAAGAGAGTGAAAGTGAAGAGTGAAAGAGGGTGAAAGTGAAGAGAGTGATAGAGGGTGAAAGTGATGAGCGTGAAAGTGAAGAGAGTGAAAGAGAGTGAAAGTAAAGAGAGTGAAAGTAAAGAGAGTGAAATAGAGTGAAAGTGAAGAGTGAAAGTGAAGAGAGTGAAAGAGGGTGAAAGTGAAGAGAGTGAAAGTGGGTGAAAGTGAAGAGAGTGAAAGTGAAGAGAGTGAGTGAAGAGAGTGAAAGAGAGTGAAAGTGAAGAGCGTGAAAGTGAAGAGAGTGAAAGAGAGTTAAAGTGAAGAGAGTGAAAGTGAAGTGAGTGAAAGGGGGTGAAAGTGAAGAGAGTGAAAGTGTAAAGAGTGAAAGAGGGTGAAAGTGAATAGAGTTAAAGTGACGAGAGTGAAAGTGAAGAGAGTGAAAGAGGGTGAACATGAAGAAAGTTAAAGTGAAGAGGTTGAAAGAGAGTGTAAGTGAAGGAAAGTAAGGAGAGTGAAAGTGAAGAGAGTGAAATTGAAGAGAGTGAAAGTGAAGAGAGTGAGAGTGGGTGAAAGTGAAGAGAGTGAAAGTGAAGAGCGTGAAAGTGAAGAGAGTGAAAGAGAGTGAAAGTGAAGAGAGTGAAAGTGAAGAGAGTGAAAGTGAAGAGAGTGAAAGAGAGTGAAAGTGAAGAGAGTGAAAGAGAGTGAAAGTGAAGAGTGTGAAAGAGAGTGAAAGTGAAGAGTGAAAGAGGGTGAAAGTGAAGAGAGTGATAGAGGGTGAAAGTGATGAGCGTGAAAGTGAAGAGAGTGAAAGAGAGTGAAAGTAAAGAGAGTGAAAGTAAAGAGAGTGAAATAGAGTGAAGAGTGAAAGTGAAGAGAGTGAAAGAGGGTGAAAGTGAAGAGAGTGAAAGTGGGTGAAAGTGAAGAGAGTGAAAGTGAAGAGAGTGAGTGAAGAGAGTGAAAGAGAGTGAAAGTGAAGAGCGTGAAAGTGAAGAGAGTGAAAGAGAGTGAAAGTGAAGAGAGTGAAAGTGAAGAGAGTGAAAGTGAAGAGAGTGAAAGAGGGTGAAAGTGAAGAGAGTGATAGAGGGTGAAAGTGAAGAGCGTGAAAGTGAAGAGAGTGAAAGAGAGTGAAAGTAAAGAGAGTGAAAGTGAAGAGAGTGATAGCGGGTGAAAGTGAAGTGAAAGTGAAGAGAGTGAAAGAGAGTGAAAGTGAAGAGAGTAAAAGTGAAGAGAGTGAAAGTGAAGAGAGTGAAAGAGGGTGAAAGTGAAGAAAGTGGTAGAGGGTGAAAATGAAGAGCGTGAAAGTGAAGAGAGTTAAAGTAAAGAGAGTGAAAGAGGGTTAAAGTGAAGAGCGTGAAAGTGAAGAGAGTGAAAGAGAGTTAAAGTAAAGAGAGTGAAAGAGGGTTAAAGTGAAGAGCGTGAAAGTGAAGAGAGTGAAAGAGAGTGAAAGTGAAGAGAGTAAAAGTGAAGAGAGTGAAAGTGAAGAGAGTGAAAGAGGGTGAAAATGAAGAGCGTGACAGTGAAGAGAGTGAAAGAGAGTGAAAGTGAAGAGAGTGAAAGTGAAGAGAGTGAAAGTGAAGAGAGTGAAAGAGAGTGAAAGTGAAGAGAGTGAAAGAGAGTGAAAGTGAAGAGAGTGAAAGAGAGTGAAAGTGAAGAGTGAAAGAGGGTGAAAGTGAAGAGAGTGATAGAGGGTGAAAGTGATGAGCGTGAAAGTGAAGAGAGTGAAAGAGAGTGAAAGTAAAGAGAGTGAAAGTAAAGAGAGTGAAATAGAGTGAAAGTGAAGAGTGAAAGTGAAGAGAGTGAAAGAGGGTGAAAGTGAAGAGAGTGAAAGTGGGTGAAAGTGAAGAGAGTGAAAGTGAAGAGAGTGAGTGAAGAGAGTGAAAGAGAGTGAAAGTGAAGAGCGTGAAAGTGAAGAGAGTGAAAGAGAGTTAAAGTGAAGAGAGTGAAAGTGAAGTGAGTGAAAGGGGGTGAAAGTGAAGAGAGTGAAAGTGTAAAGAGTGAAAGAGGGTGAAAGTGAATAGAGTTAAAGTGACGAGAGTGAAAGTGAAGAGAGTGAAAGAGGGTGAACATGAAGAAAGTTAAAGTGAAGAGGTTGAAAGAGAGTGTAAGTGAAGGAAAGTAAGGAGAGTGAAAGTGAAGAGAGTGAAATTGAAGAGAGTGAAAGTGAAGAGAGTGAGAGTGGGTGAAAGTGAAGAGAGTGAAAGTGAAGAGCGTGAAAGTGAAGAGAGTGAAAGAGAGTGAAAGTGAAGAGAGTGAAAGTGAAGAGAGTGAAAGTGAAGAGAGTGAAAGAGAGTGAAAGTGAAGAGAGTGAAAGAGAGTGAAAGTGAAGAGTGTGAAAGAGAGTGAAAGTGAAGAGTGAAAGAGGGTGAAAGTGAAGAGAGTGATAGAGGGTGAAAGTGATGAGCGTGAAAGTGAAGAGAGTGAAAGAGAGTGAAAGTAAAGAGAGTGAAAGTAAAGAGAGTGAAATAGAGTGAAGAGTGAAAGTGAAGAGAGTGAAAGAGGGTGAAAGTGAAGAGAGTGAAAGTGGGTGAAAGTGAAGAGAGTGAAAGTGAAGAGAGTGAGTGAAGAGAGTGAAAGAGAGTGAAAGTGAAGAGCGTGAAAGTGAAGAGAGTGAAAGAGAGTGAAAGTGAAGAGAGTGAAAGTGAAGAGAGTGAAAGTGAAGAGAGTGAAAGAGGGTGAAAGTGAAGAGAGTGATAGAGGGTGAAAGTGAAGAGCGTGAAAGTGAAGAGAGTGAAAGAGAGTGAAAGTAAAGAGAGTGAAAGTGAAGAGAGTGATAGCGGGTGAAAGTGAAGTGAAAGTGAAGAGAGTGAAAGAGAGTGAAAGTGAAGAGAGTAAAAGTGAAGAGAGTGAAAGTGAAGAGAGTGAAAGAGGGTGAAAGTGAAGAAAGTGGTAGAGGGTGAAAATGAAGAGCGTGAAAGTGAAGAGAGTTAAAGTAAAGAGAGTGAAAGAGGGTTAAAGTGAAGAGCGTGAAAGTGAAGAGAGTGAAAGAGAGTTAAAGTAAAGAGAGTGAAAGAGGGTTAAAGTGAAGAGCGTGAAAGTGAAGAGAGTGAAAGAGAGTGAAAGTGAAGAGAGTAAAAGTGAAGAGAGTGAAAGTGAAGAGAGTGAAAGAGGGTGAAAATGAAGAGCGTGACAGTGAAGAGAGTGAAAGAGAGTGAAAGTGAAGAGAGTGAAAGTGAAGAGAGTGATAGAGCGTGAAAGTGAAGAGAGTGAAAGGGCATGAAAATGAAGAGAATGAAAGAGGGTGAAAGTGAAGAGAGTGAAAGTGAAGAAACCTACTGACTATGAACTTTAAAACGTACACACTAAGTTTAGCATAATTATAAATGAATCGAAGGAGGGTCTTTACATTATTATACGTGCATTTTTCAGAATAAAACTGTCAAAAGTTTTGGGCTCAGGTTTCCAAATATATGTGTTATGTAAACGCTGATAAGAAGATGATAAATACATAATTAAAAATTCGTATTTACGCTTAAACATTTTTAATAATATGATTTTCACAAATTTAAATTTAAAGTATCAAAAATTTAAAATATATATCCATGAAGGCAGCCTACCTTTTTACTGGATGACGACATTGTTGCGAATGAGATTTTTTGCATTTATTTCATCACATAGCGCTAATGAACAGTACACGTGAAGCAAAATCGATAGTACGCACTACATAACTCGATCGATCATTGCACGTGGAGCAAAATCAATTGTACACACTACACATCTCGATAGATCTCGCGCACGCGTCTTATGCTTACGTGCACTTCTCTCGTCGGTGCACACTTTCGTATGCACTTATTCTTTTTTTCTTAAGGAAGGATATAATTTTTGCCGTCAAGTTAATGCAAACTAAACTATTTCAGTACCAAATCGGGAAATCCATGGGAAAAATTGATATTTTTCATAATCATTTATGACACAGGGGTGTCAGTTTTGATTTTGAGTTGATTGATCTAAACACAAATTATGTGCAAATTTTCATCGGAATGCTGCTAACCACTACAATTGAAAGACTAATGGGACAGCAAAGTGTTCATGGGTCATCTTGGGGGCCCCTTATGTAGTTTTCAAAATCTGATAATCGTTTTTTATTCATTTTAAGATTGTAACGTACATGTAAAATTCCCGTCGAAATCAAAGCAATTTTAAAATTTGGGGGTCCCTTTGGTTCACCCTAGGGGTCCCAAATTTCAAGCCAAAGGACAGGTTTAAGACTAATAGTAATTGAAATAATAAAGCACATCTTTTTAAAGTTTTCTATTTAATCGACTTTATGGCCAAGGTTGTAGACTTAATTGAAGATTTCGGGGTTCCCTGCTGGTCCCCTAACTCGTGGGGGTCCCAGTGTTGATTTTTAGTGAATTCCAAGTGACTACTTCAGTTACTCGATATAATCTCAATATGTACTGAAATTGTCGTTGAAATTGGGGAATATTGCTACAAAATACACTTGTAAAGCAATTGAGGCATCAAGGGGTTTATAGGGTCATCCTGGGGGCCCCCTCATGCAATTTTAGAAATCTGACAATCGATTTCTATCTCATTGTAAGAGCGTAACAAACATGTAAAATTTCATCAAAATCGAAGCAATTTGAATTTTTGGGGGTCCCTTTGGGGCACCCTGGGGGTACCAGTGTCGAGAGAAACGAAAATCTATATAGCGTATAATAAGCGTGACAGTAAGTTGCATACATTTATCAAGTTTCATTAAAATTGGCCTTAGGGTTTAGACTTCAAGTCTGAAAGTTTAAAAATAACCAAACTAATGGAAATTCCCATTTTAAAATTATATTTATCGATTATCGGTTATTGATTTTTGGAAAACGACTAATTTTTTGTCCAGACGCATCCAGTACCAAGTACAGTCTATGTCCCAAATTTGATGGAAATATGCCTTATGGTTCTCGAGTAGTTCGCGAACACACACACGCACATAGTCAGTTTTATATATATATAGAATATATATATATATATATATATATATATATATATGCATGCATTTGCCTTCATAAATTACCTCAGAGGACGAAACGGATCAGCTAAGATAAGTTTTCCTTTCGTCTTATATATATATATATATATATATATATATATATATATATATATATATATATATATATATATATATCAGTTTATTTTTACTTTTAACTCCGTGTATGAGTGGTGTTATGTTGTTATGTATGTATGTAGTGTTATAGTGTTGTTTTATTTCCCAAACACAGTCAGCACATTGTGGCCGTGTTCATAGTTAATGTTATTGAGGGTTGTTTTTTTTTCATTTTTATTATTAGGGCTTCCATTATTTCTAGTCTATTGACGTATCGATGAGAACATTAGAGTTGTATTTTCCGTGTGTGTGTTTAAATGACCCCTAACTGAGTTATGGTTAGTGAGAGAGAGAGAGAGAGAGAGAGAGAGAGAGAGAGAGAGAGAGAGAGAGAGAGAGAGAGAGAGAGAGAGAGAGAGAGAGAGAGAGACAGAGCGTGATAGATAGATAATGAACAGAAAGGTAGATAGATAGAAAGGAACAGAGCGTGACAGAAAGAAACAGTGTGATATATGTATATATATATATATATATATATATATATATATATATATATATATATAGATAGATAGATAGAAGCACGGAAATGTAGTGATGTGTACGAAAGATATTTGTATCGGTTACGATTTCTGTAAAAAAACAGTAGTCAATGTTTTTCTTTAAGTTAAATGTAATTCTGTAAATGTCAAAGATTTGCTGCTTCTGAGTAGCAAGGAAGCGCGTACAATTCTTGATCTGAATGACTGATAAAAGAAAAAACCTCGTTAGTACAACATAGAAAGATCTCCGTGCCGTAAAAACTTGGGATTTTTTTTTTATTCTTGACAAATCAAAGGGATCGGGGACAAATGACAATTTTGGATTCAATCAGAGTAAACATAGATATTGCATTTGTGTTTTCAAAAAGGTTACAATCATTATAATTTTTGGAGGTAAATGATATTTCAGTGTTTTCTAAATATCAAAGGTTTGGCCTTAATGGTCAATGAGAACAATTTTACATCAGGTGTAAAATCAATCAATTTTTCATCATGTGTAAAACCAATCGCTATTTAAGTTATCCAAGAAAAGAAGTTTCTTTTGTGTAATTGTTAACGCGTTAGAAATAAAGACGGAACTGCTGAACAATTATTTAATATCGGTCGTCCAACATGGCAGTTAATACTGGCCATACTCTTCCCTGATGAAGATGTCCTGTGTAATACGATATACTGCATCTCTGATCGGCAGATTGGAGAAATTAGGAACAAGACCTCTGATCAAGAGGTTTTCATGAGCGTTACCAGGTTCACCCTGAGCCGGGGCGGTAGTACCTGTTAGGGTCACAGCTATGGGCAAATAGTGAACCACCCCAAACAAAAACAAATGACTATGAAAGTGTAGAAATACATTTTTATAGTAAAAATGACCAACGATACGTATTTATAGTTTAAATTACCAACAATAAACATATACTAACAAATTTTATCGACTTCAACCAAATACTTTTAAAATACTCCCAAACAAACAACTTTCATGACATTAATCTATATATCGTACAATTTCTTAAAACAAACTGTATACCAAAATATAATGTCAACAAACCCACAACATAAAACAGATAGTCCTTGGTATGACGATAAACTACATCTTGCAGCAAGGCCTCTGATCAGTAGGTTTTGAGGACCGTGAACTACCTCTTAATTGCTTTTGTTCCCAGGTTTACCCTGACCCGGGATGCTAGCATCTGTCAGCTATGGGCAAATAGTTAACATCCCCCGAAACCAGGGGCAAAAGACTATGAAAGTATAAAAATACATTTTCATATTAAAAATACCAGCAATGTATTTTCATAGTAAAAAAAAATTACTAGCAATAAATTTGTGTAATATATATATATATATATATATACGAGGGTCATTCAATAAATAAGTTGAATTTTTCGGTATACGGACTTCTAATACAGATAGAAGCTTACTTTTTTTTTAAAAATTTTTTGTTTTACTTCTTTTTCACATGGATTTAATTTCTTTTGTAGATTAAAAGAAAACTTTGAGAATTTTGGCGATTAAAAAAGATGGCAGACCAGGATTGAACAGCGGTCAGTTATCAAGATTTTGGTTGCTGAAGGGTGCAAACCAGTTGAAATTCATTGGAGAATGTCAACTGTGTATGGTGCCACACGTTTCAGCCAAAAAATGTCTACAAGTGGGCTAAATTGTTTAAAGAAGGACGGCGCAGTGTTGAGGATGAAGACAGGCTTGGGAGGCCTACAGAAGTGAGGTCTCCTGAGGTGATCGAATCAGTCAATGACCTCATTCAGTCTGACAGAAGGGTGACAGTGGATGACATTGCAAGGACTTTGAGCTTATCTGTTGGGATCATCAGTCAGAAGGAGTCATCTTGCATCATGACAACGCAAGGCCTCACACAGCAGCCCAAACTGTGCCGACCATCAACGAGCTGGGCTGGGAACTGGTCCCTCATCCCTCTTACAGCCCAGACCTTGCCCCTTCAGACTTTCACCTGTTTGGACCCTTGAAAGCGTTCACGAGAGGCACGAAGTTTAAAAGTGACGATGAAGTCAAAAGTGTTGTGAGCGACTGGCTGAGACATCAGTCCAAAGATTTTTACGCTGAGGGAATACGGAAGCTTGTGCACAGATGGTAAAGTGTGTGACAGTGCTGGGAGACTACGTTGTAAAAAAGAAAAAAAAGTGAGTTTCTATCTATATTAGAAGTCCTTATTCCGAAAAATTCACCTTATTTATTGAATGACCCTCGTATATATATATATATATATATATATATATATATATATATATATATATATATATTTTAATGGTATTTTTATTAAAAGTATTTTAAATTGAGATACGGAAATTTCTATGTTTCGAGACTTAAAGTTTTTATCTCGTAATCAGGCAATGTTCTGTAACTTTGGTGAAAATGATTTACATTTGAAAATAGAAAACAATGTTTGCGTATTAACGAGTTAATATGGAGTGGGGGATCCAGATTTTTAGATCTTATGGGTGTGTCAATTTTAACTAATCAGAAGGAAGGTCAACGTTAAATTTGAAAAGTTAAAAATATAGGTTAGATGTTAAGGGATGTGTGGTATTCATACATGTCTCGGGGAACTGTCATATTAACGGCAGGACACGTTACTTCCAGCAATAAGTATACATTTAAGTTACGAAGAAATATTTTTAGAGATATGTATATCCCTGACAATGGGTTAATTTTTGTTTTTTATTTTTTAAAAACTTATTTTAACATATCTTTTAGATCTATCTTAAAGGGATCTCTGGTATGATTAAAACATTTTTATATATTTTTGAACCAAACTACAATTCTTATTTTATTCATTATATCATTTTAATACATAGGAATTTAAAATTAAAAATCAAGGAATTAAATTAATATTACATGTGTCATAATATATAATAAAATAATAGATATATAATTGTATTACACAGACTTTTGCGAAAATTCTTTAACTATATCTTAAGGCGATCATTTTACGATGTCTACATATAGCAGTAAGCTCATTTCGTTGATTTAATAGATCATTCTTTTTAAGAAACTTAATGTATAGAGTTTCATGTAGACACAGGAGGCATGGGTCATTTAAACACTTACAGTTTTCCATTTTACTGTCCGTGTTTTATTGATTTCTTTTAAATACCAAAATTATTTAGGTAGGGATATTCGCTTATGGTATAAGTTGTTGTTAAAGAAAGAAATATGCTAGTGCCATCTTAATTTAAAATAG
Source organism: Acanthosepion esculentum (assembly GCA_964036315.1). Classification (NCBI taxonomy): domain Eukaryota; kingdom Metazoa; phylum Mollusca; class Cephalopoda; order Sepiida; family Sepiidae; genus Acanthosepion; species Acanthosepion esculentum. The sequence continues at coordinate 64,919,225 of OZ038509.1, read as the reverse complement.
TTTTTTGTGCTACTAATATAAAATGTTTTAATACTTGGGTTTTCAGTCGATGAAATAGTGCATTGATAAACAACAGATTCAGTAAGGCATTTATTTTCCAATGGACACTTTATAGGGTTTCTACAATTACATACTTCATTATCGAAATTGTTGATTTTTGTTTTGGAATTACTCTTATTTTTATTTAGGTTTAAATGTTTATTTAAAATTTTATTATTATGCTTTTTTAATAATTTTTTTTCTAGATAATCAGTACAACTATAACTTAATTTTAGCGCATTTTTATTGAAAATCTTGTTTAGTGGATTATTACTCGGAAAATGTTTATCAATCAAAGCAAGAAACTTTTGTCCAAACTTACAAAATCTAAAAATATAAATTATAAATAAAAATAAAAACTTATAAATGATGTCATCATCAGCAAGACAATCACATAAATAATTAAATATATCTACAGATCTATATATAAAAATGTGTGACATGCAATATTACTACATATACCCTATATATACCCGTATGTGCATGTGAATACACGTATATACGTATGTTTGTACCCGTATAAAAAGTAATAATCAACATTTCAAGTGTAAATACTCCAAAGTCAAAATATTTAGGGAATTTGAAATTTACTTAGATGTCTACACTTTAAAATAACTTCATTTCTTTGATTCAACAGTTGACCAGCATTTTATATATGATGGACTCTCCCGTCGAGTTCGACGTATGAGGTTCCGACGACCACGAATTAATTATCTGCCTTCCTATGACAGGCATGACTATTGAGACCGGCTCGAGAATTGCACAAAAGACCACAAACAGTACAGGAGAATGTATTGTATCCAAGTGCAGGAGGAACACTTAGCTGTCTTATTTTGCTTTCTTGTTTCATGTAGTCGACTGATGCTTACTTCTCAGTGCAGCTATAGCAATGTTGCATTTCTTTAGCTCCAATGCGACCAGAGCTGTTTTTCTTTCTGGTGATAAGTTGTTGTCTTGGAGAGTTCATACATTCCAAGTGCCAAGATGAAGTTGATGTTGTTTCGTAGAGTATTACATATATATATATATATATATATATATATATATATATATATATATATATATATATATATATATATATATATATGAACTAATAGTAATACTTGTTTGGAAAAAACCTCAGATAGTTCAACTTGTAGATATGCCAAAACAAATCGGTAGCCGAGAAAAAAATTGGAAATAAAAAGAAAGAACTAAAAACATCCAAAGAGGGCGAAATAAATCGTCCCGTGCCTTAAGTCTTTTGTCCAAAGAAGAAAAAAACAAGTGAGTAGTAAGACTAAAACGTAGAGAACTCAATACGCTAAGTAGAGCGGGAATAACTAAAATAAATCCTAAAAAGCCAGGAAAGGTTTCCCTAGTTCTTTAGGATTTATTATATATATATATATAATGCCGACACATAATTGCATGTATACACATATGTAGATGAACTTGAATATTGAAGTCAACATGCAAACAGGGCGAAATAAATCGTCCAGTGCCTTAAGTCTTTTGTCCAAAGAAGAAAAACACAAGTGAGTAGTAAGACTAAAACGTAGAGAACTCAATACGCTAAGTAGAGCGGGAATAAGTAAAATAAATCCTAAAAAACCAGGAAAGGTTTCCCTACTTCTTTAGGATTTATTATATATATATATATAATGCGGACACATAATTGCATGTATACAAATATGTAGATGAACTTGAATATTGAAGTCAACATGCAAACAGGGCGAAATAAATCGTCCGGTACCTTAAGTCTTTTGTCCAAAGAAGAAAAACACAAGTGAGTAGTAAGACTAAAACGTAGAGAACTTAATACGCTAAGCAGAGCGGGAATAACTGAAATAAATCCTAATGAGCCAGGAAAGGTTTCCCTACTTCTTTAGGATTTATTATATATATATATATAATGCCGACACATAATTGCATGTATACACATATGTAGATGAACTTGAATATTGAAGTCAACATGCAAACAGGGCGAAATAAATCGTCCGGTGCCTTAAGTCTTTTGTCCAAAGAAGAAAAAAACAAGTGACTAGTAAGACTAAAACGTAGAGAACTTAATACGCTAAGTAGAGCGGGAATAACTAAAATAAATCCTAAAAAGCCAGGAAAGGTTTCCCTATTTCTTTAGGATTTATTATATATATATATATAATGCCGACACATAATTGCATGTATACACATATGTAGATGAACTTGAATATTGAAGTAAACATGCAAACAGGGCGAAATAAATCGTCCGGTGCCTTAAGTCTTTTGTCCAAAGAAGAAAAAAACAAGTGAGTAGTAAGACTAAAACGTAGAGAACTCAATACGCTAAGTAGAGCGGGAATAAGTAAAATAAATCCTAAAAAGCCAGGAAAGGTTTCCCTAGTTCTTTAGGATTTATTATATATATATATATAATGCCGACACATAATTGCATGTATACACATATGTAGATGAACTTGAATATTGAAGTCAACATGCAAACAGGGCGAAATAAATCGTCCGGTGCCTTAAGTCTTTTGTCCAAAGAAGAAAAAACACAAGTGAGTAGTAAGACTAAAACGTAGAGAACTTAATACTCTAAGTAGAGCGGCAATAACTAAAATAAATCCTAATGAGCCAGAAAAACCTACCTAGGTTTCACCTAAACGGATATTCAGGGTAAGCTGGAAGCTCAAGATCCATTTAAGTGAAACCTAGGTAGGTTTTCCTGGCTCTTTAGGATTTATATATATATATATATATATATATATATAGAGAGAGAGAGAGAGAGAGAGATTTTATCTCTATTAACTGTAATTATTATAAATTACGAGAGTAGGACAATAGAATCTCAAGTCCAATAAGTTATCCCGATCATATCCTGAGGAGGATGTGAATTAACGTCGACGTATAAAAAGAGAACACACAACAATAATTTATTAATTAAAACTGGTTTGTTTTTTTAACGTTTTCTTTTGTCATTCGTGATTCAGGAACAGCGGGAAACATCTGATGAGGTACAGAAGTGGAAAGAAGGAAAGAAGGAAAGAAAAACGAAAGAAAAAGTGGACGGTGTTTTGCTTGTGCACGCACAGAAAACCAAAAATAAAAATAGTCATATGTTAAAGGGAAAAATGAAAGAGAACGAGTGTCATGCGGAAATAAACGATTTTAAAAAAAATTTGGAAACTTATACATAAATACAGAAGGTCAAAGCATGAATATATATATATATATATATATATATATATCTGTGTGTGTGTGCGCGCGCGCCTGTATGCGCGTGCGTGAATTCCAATTTCTCATTCTTGCTAATCAAAGTAAGAGACATGAATAAAATCATAGAAATTAGAAAACAACAAATAAAATCTTTGATATTTCTTTTCAATGCAATTCTACCTGGACGAGCTTGACACCTATCTAATTTTTATTTTTATATTAATCTATCTCTCCATCAATCTCTCTTTCCCATATACACACACACACACACATACACACATATATATATATATATATTAAAATTCTGTTACTTACAAGTGGGTTCTCAAAAAAATTGTTTTACTTTTTTGCTTTAAAATGTTTTACATTTTTTTTTACTACAATCGGTTTTGCTTCTAGCGTTTCATTCTCTTAAGGACTTAAACGAAAAATAAAAAAAATAGAGATCGAGAGACAAATATCCCACTCCTAATTTTTGTTATTTCCTTACAACCTTTATCTATCTATCTATCTATCTATCTATCTATCTATCTATCTATCTCTCTCTATATATATTTATAGATATATCTAAATATCTATATATCTACATATCTATATCTATATCTATATATATATATGTGTGTGTGTGTTTATGTTTGTCATAAGTACCTATCTATCCATTTTGAACATTTCAAATCAGTTTATGGGCATCCTGTATATATATACGAGGTTGAGTCAAAAATTATCCGTACGTTCGTTATAACATATTTATTTTATGATTGCGGATAAGTTTTTTAACTTTTCTAGTATATATATATATATATATATATATATATATATATATATATATATATATATATATATATATATATATATATATGTCATCCACAGACAGACTGTTTCGCTGTTTCACAGCTCATCAGTGTGGCTAGACGTCCGGTTGCCTCTAGCTTATATATATATATATATATATAGATATATATTGCCTCTAGCTTATATATGTATATATATATATATATATGTGTGTGTGTAAAATTATATCTTCAAAAATTATAACATATACATATTATAAGATCACTACAAAAATAACCATTTTGTTTTTGGTTAGTGCAATTTTATTCTGTCTACACCAATCCTATACTTATATATATATATATATATATATATATATATATATATATATATGGTGGATTCTTCCGTCGTCTTCAAGCAGGTCAGTTCCTAGGAATCGACAGCTCAGACACCAGCACATATGATTTGATTATAGTGGTGCAGACCCATCCACAGTTTTTGAAGGGCCCAATCCAGAGAGCAGGTGTGCTACGTGCCACAAGGTCCCCAAACGACCCTCCGCGGGTTCTGAATTCAGCGTTGTCCTCCCCCTAGTGTTGTAGAGTGACTTTTCGCAGTGGAAACTGTATTTGGACTAAATTCGTCCTAAATAGGTTCAACGTACAAAAACGTTAGGAACTTGCAATAATCAGTATTACGCAGAGTAATCGAGTTGTGGCCGCTGACTACTTTTTCGTATTCGACTCCTACTGACTCCTACTTATAATAGATGGGAGAGTCTATTATCTATAGACTAGGTGTCTTTCACCATAACACACCCCTCCTAAAAATTTACTCCGTGGGAGTAAAACAGTTTTCTTAATTTTTTTATTTCATTTTATTTTTTTACAGAAAGGTGAAAAAAACAAAAACAAAGAAAACTTCATTTTTTTAGCAACATCGTAGCGTATCTCCTACGTTTTGGACCATTTTTAAATGATCAGTTGCCTTTCTTTTTCTCTTGGATCGGCGTACCTCAGGTAACATCATTGCTGGCGTTGGTAGATCAAATGTATAAAAAATCACCTCCATAGATGTTTCTTCCACTGGACCGCTGTCAACCACGTCTGAAGAGCGTCGTCTGATCTGGTTAATGTGCCGTCTGCACGTGAATTTTTCACCTTTCACCAAGTACATCATGTTGCCAATCCACTTTTCTATTTTTCCAATCTCCCAGAATGATTTATTCTGTTTATATATCTTAAAGTATACTTTTTCACCAGGATTGTATTTCTTTACTTGAATAAATTTTTCTGTACCTGGCTTTGTCTTTTTTGGTAATAATTTGTCGAAGACAGATCTTACCCGACGTGCAAACATCACCTCGCCTGGCGATTGTGAGGCTGGTGTTGCGTTATTTGGGGTAAGTCTGTATACCTGTAGAAACTGCTGTAGGGCTTCATCTGCAGGTATTTCCCTAGCTTTCTTTAAAGCTCTTTTAAGGGTGTCCACAAATTTTTCAGCTAACCCGTTTGATCTTGGGTGATATGGAGCTGTGGTAACATGTTCGACATTGTATTCCTTGCAGAAATCTTTGAATTGTTTCGACGTAAATTGACTTCAGTTGGCCATCACAATTGTGTCTACTACACCAAACCTTGCGAACAATTCCAGCAGGAAGTTTTTCGTACTTTGCGTCGTCGGTTTTCTTATCCTTTGTATCTCAGGCCATTTTGAGAAACTATCCACTACTATGATGTAATGGTATCCATTCAGTGGACCTGCAAAATCAACATGCAACCTAGACCATGGTAGGTCTGTTTTTGGCCAGGGATTAAATTTTACTGGGGGTGCCTTTGCAGCCAAAGCACAGCCTTTACGTTTTGCCACTGCGTTCTCAATGTCCCTGTCTATATTCGGCCAATAAACAAAACTTCGCATTAGGCTCTTTATCCTAGTGCTGCCTGGATGACCAGTATGAAAATCCTTTAATATTTGTTTTTGGAGTGTGTATGGAATCACCACATGTTCTCTATATAACAATACTGTATCGCAAAGCGAAAACACATTTGTTGTGTACTGGTCCCTCTTGGATATTTTTTCTTTTAATTTCAAGATATATTCGTCCCTGGTGGCTTCTTCTTTTATTTTTTCTAGAGTTACTGGAAGTTCCCGAACTGCATTACACACAGTAAATTTCAGCTCTTCTTCTGACTTCAGTGAGGCAATTACCGTGTCTTCTAATGGTTCGCTCCTTTTAGGAATTAACCTGGACAGCCCATCAGCATAGCCAAATTTATTCGATGGTATGTACTCCATGCTGAAGTTATAATTTAGCAATATTGTAGCCCATCTTTGTAGTCGGTTTGCTGTATGCTTCGGCAAACCCTTTTTCGATCCAAAATTCGAAATTAGGGGCTTATGATCGGTTTGTAGCTTAAAATGTCGACCGTGGAGAAAACGGTGAAATTTCGCTACTGCAAATATTATTCCTAGCGTCACTTTCTCTATCTGAGAGTAATTCTTCTCAGCCGGAAGTAGTGCTCTAGAAGCATAAGCCATTAGTTTTACTTGACCATCTGTCATTTTGTGTAAAATACATAGTCCTATTCCATACGCACTTGCGTCGCAAGCTACTATGATTTCTAAATCCGGATTGTAATGTGTTAAAAATAATTCCGAGGTTAACACTTCCCTTATCTTTTCAAATGCTTTCTGGCATTCATTAGTCCACTTCCAGGGTTTTCCTTTCTTTAATAGTTCATTTAATGGTTACCGCAGATCATACATTTTAGGGATGTATATTTGGTAATAATTAGCTAGTCCCAAAAAACTTTGTAATGTGGTAATATCATTCGGAGCCGGCATGTCTTTTATAGCCGCTGCTCGCTCTGGGTCTGGCCTTCTACCTTTCTTATCGATGATCTGCCCCAGATATTTCACTTTCTCCACAAAAACTCGCATTTACTTTCCTTGAGTTTAAATCCCAAATCCTGTATTCTGGAAACTACTGCATTGACATGTTTCACGTGTTCTGCAATACTTGTACTTCTCATGAGGATGTCGTCCAGATACGCTACAGCAAAATCCAGACCACCCAACATCGAATCCATTACTTGTTGGAAAATGGCGGGGGCGACCTTAATCCCAAAAGGTAGTCTGTTAAATTTATACAGACCCCGATGTGTGTTAATACACAAAAGTTTAGACGTTTCTTTTTCCACTGGTATTTGCAGATATGCATCGCTGAGGTTTATCTTCGAAAATATTGTGCCTCCATTAAGCTTCGCAAATATTTCTTCCGCTGTTGGTAGAGGATAATTATAGTCTTTGAGTGCCGCGTTTAACCCCGTCGAAAAATCCGCACAAACACGAATGTCTTAAGACTTTTTTTTTCACGTATATCGTCGGAGCTGCCCAATCACTATTAGTCAACTTTTTTGAGTACACCGGATTTCTCTAATCTGTCCAATTCTTTATCAATCTGTTCCATTGAGGCAAACGGAACATTCCTTTTCTTTTTGAATACTGCCTGAGCGTTTTCTTTTAGAAATAATTTTGCCTCCATCTTGGTACACGTTCCCAACCCTGGAGAAAAAACAGTAGGAAATGTTTCCTTAAGTTTCTTTATTAATTTTTTGGCTTCGGAGTTTAAACTTTCTACCTTGTAATAGAAAGAATTTATCGGTAGATCCCATAATTGAAATTCTGTTATCCAATTCGTACCAAGTAAGTTCGTGGTATTTTCCATGACAAATAGTTTAACTTTTCGCGTTTTTTTATTTAACGTGACGTTTGTAACAAGTTCTCCAATAAATTGTATTTTTTCTCCCGTCACTGACTTTGCGATTTTCTTTATCTTCATTAAAGTTGGTTTCCCCAACTTCTTCCACGTATGCAAATTTATGATAGAGAGATCCGAACCAGTGTCAAGTTGCATTTTTATTTTTTTATTATTTATTTCGACGGTAACAAATTTTCTAGTTATTCCATTGTTTACCTCGTTGGACTTTAGTTTTCTTATTTTATTGCCTTTATTTTTTGACCGGCAATGTGTGCTTCTATGCCCAACTCTTCCACAGTTGAAACATTTTTTATTCCTAAAATTGCAATATCTGTACCAATGTAGTTCACCGCAAGCAAAACATGGCTTCGGGCGTTTTTGTTTGTCTTTCTCTGGTATTTTACTTATTGCTTGATAATCTGCAATTTTATAATTCCTTTTGTTAGACTGACTTTCTTCTTTGTACCGTATTTTCCTTACATGCGAAACGCCAGACTTTTCTATCTTTTGTGCGTCTTTTTCTTACGCTAACATATCTTGTGCAGTCTTCTGCCAATTTCTGTACCGTAATACTTGGATTGCTTTCCAATTTTGCCAGTACTAATTTTCTCAACTCTGCGTCTTTTTCCACTACCAGTCCCTGAACAAACACCAAGCACTTAAAATTGTCTGCGCTTAACTCTGCTAGCTTGAATTCTTCACAATAATTATTCACATTGGCTGCGTACGTTATATAGTCATGTTCGTCATCTTTCATCAAATTCAAACATTTCCACTTCTTGTGGAACAAAGATGTCTTTTTACTAAATAATTCACTTAATATATTTACCGCCTCGGTAAATGTCAACTCGTTAGTTTTTTTCGGTAAAATGTAGTTTACCAATTTGTTATGCTCAGCAGTTCCTAATTTGCTTAAAAGAAGCCTAACGTTCTTTCCTTCAGACCACAAGTGGCAGTCCTCGTTATACACGTCCGTATATTTTTTATAATATTCTTCAAAAGTTA
>OZ038509.1:64897967-64907967 GCA_964036315.1 Acanthosepion esculentum | reverse complement strand
TCAAGTAAATGCTCTGTTTATAATAAACAGTATTAACAACATTTACCGGCCTGAATGTCAGAGGAATTTTCCTAGAAAATATGCGTACTCCGACAGGAATCGAACCTGTATCCTATACGGAACCGTCATATAGCCTGACGTCCCTTAACCTATTGGGCCATTGTCCATTTCATAATGTGTGACGTCATTTGTTTATATTTGGATACGCATTGAGCAGATATGAATGAATGAGAAAAAATCATGGAGAATTGTAGTTCAAAAATAGTAAAATCGACCTTGCTAACAGAACGATCCTCTGTGCCCCAATCGGTTAAGGCACGTCAGGCTAAATGACGTTTCCGTATAGGATACAGGTTCGATTCCTGTCGGAGGACGCATATTTTCTATGATAATTTCTCGGACATTCAGGCCGGTAAATGCTGTTAATACTGTTTATTATAAACAGAGTATTTACTTAAATATTTGTATCTATAAAAAGAACGTATAAACATAAAAAATGTCTTATATATATATATATATATATATATATATATATATATATATATATATATTTATTTATTATAATTTTATCATATAGACAAAACCATTTTACTCACTACAAAAATGCAACTTGGTTTCAGTGCATTTCAACTGCACATCTACGGGTGAGGGTCGAAAATGGTTATGAACAAGTCTTCGGTTTTTGTGACTAGATTTTGAAGGTACTCCCGTTTGTCTGGGATGGGAATATTCTTCAGCGAAATGCCAAAATCGATTTTGTCCATGTTTTTAGTTTGAATCGTTAGCAACAGTGCTCAACAGTAATAGGAGCGAGATATCCGATGCGATGAGAACGAAAGTAATATATAAATTCCAACGTTCGCAGCGTTAATTCAAAAAAGAGCTCGATACAGATAGTAGAGCGATAATTATTTATTTATTATAATTTTATCATATAGACAAAACGCTGCGAACGTTGGAATTTATATATTACTTTCGTTCTCATCGCATCGGATATATATATATATATATATATATATATATATATATATATATATATATATATATATATATATATATATATATAGCGGCAATCGAACGCGGTTAGCTGAGATGAATTTCAACGAACCAGGCAGCTGCTCTCACCACTCAGCCAGGAAAAAGCAGAACTGAACGCCAATCGAATTTTGAGCAAATCATTTGAAATCATCAAAACAGTGAATCTGTTACCTGATAAATGTTCTTCCTAATCGTTCGTTTGATTTCCAAATTGGCATCCCGTATGCAATCATCTCCAAATCTCTTCCCAGATATCACGTTTTCTCTCCACTTTTACACGATACATGTGTGAGTGAACGGTTTTAAATTTGATTTCTCGATTGCATATCAACTCTTTGGATATCATGTGTGCGAATATCGCGTTTTCAACAGTCAGGCAATTTCGTGAAAAGCGCGCCAAATTTACACAGCACAATCTGTTGATACATTCAATGGCGCCCAGAGAGTTCTGTGCAAAACGTATTAACTTATTTATGGCATACCTAAAACCCTCCTTCCTTTGATTCTGTCAATCAGATTAGTGTTTTTTTTTTTTTAGACTTTACCTTTTCTGTGGTTGGCTGATATTAGCTTGTCGGAACAGTAAGAAACGACTTTGGAAAAATCACATTTTTTATAACTCACGCTCAAATGGTAAACGGATCCTTCTTGTCATATGCATATAAACACACTAACACAGAGACCCGGACAAGCATACATATATGCGCGCAGTTATGGGTTTCGTGGGCATGTGGTTTTCAATATACATAACACTTTATCGACGTCTTTATATTGAAGCTCTTTTTTTCTTTTTTCTCCGTATATACGGGGATCTCCCTGTTGGCCTTCGAAGTCAGAGGTGGGTGCTGGTGCTCTGGTAGTAGTGGCTCAAAACTCCCACCAATATCCCATAATACCTTTTTTACAGTGACAGTCTCGCAAAATGACGAAGAGGGGGGGGGGAATCTTCCGGAATTTCACACATTGACATTGACACAGTGACATACATCGTTTGAAATATTTCTGGAGACCGAACAATGGATGTGAACATAGGCGGTGTTTGTCACATCCAGTGAATAAATTTTTCACAACACTTTATAAAGTCTCTTGCGCATATATATATATATATATATATATATATATATATATATATATATATATATATATAGTTTACGAAAAACTAGGTAATCCGTATGGGAAGACCCAATGAGGATAGAATCCAGAGAGATCAATGTAAATCAGAGCTAATAATTTAAATAAAAACAGATTACTTTAAGGTTCCATATAATAAATTATTTCACCACAGCCCTTTTAAAGGACAGTGGATCATCAGATTTATTTCCAAATGTTGAAATGAAAAATATATATATATATATATATATATATATATATATCTTATAATAATAATAATAGTTATTATTATTATTATTATTATTTCCTTTGATTTCTGGTGTGTACTCATTTCTTTCCGGGTCCCAACCAGTGACATAAGCACAGAAAGGCTTCATAACATTTCAATTGAGTATTTTTTAATGAAAAAAAACACAAAAAACTAATATCACACACATTTCACATAGATAAAGTCCTTCGTAAGGTGTGAGCTGCACTTGTGTGCAAACTTTTCTGTATTTCTTTCAGGCTTATGATCAGGCATCCCTTCAATGAGGCTATCGGAAAAGTTTTCCAATCAAACCGAGGGCTCATACTACAACTATATTGATGATGTACTCACGTACAAGATTTTCGAGATTTCAATTTGAACGTCCTTGTACTTTGATAGTTTTGCGCAGAACTTCAAAATACATTATAGTCTGAAGGAATTGCCATGCCAATAAGAAGGCACATTTTTTTTTGTGATTTCTGATCACGATGTCTTGGCGATTAGGTTGAATGGCTCTGGTTGTGTGTATTGTAAAGTACCATCAAATTGTTACAGGGCCTATGTTTGTTACCATATCTGGGTGGTGTTCATACCAATTTCTTGCCGTTTCCATTCAGCAAAAGTTGCAAAATTTCCATTGCATGTCGAGTTTTATACTTCGTGGGTGGCGTTATTATTATTATTAGGCTATTAGACCAAATAGAAATATAATAAGAAAATAAGACATTTAAAAATCCTTATTTTCGGGTAGGTATGTGCTTTTTCTTAACCTCGTTCTGGGTATGACGATAAACTACATCCCGCAGCAAGGCTTCTGATCGGGAGATCGGGTGTTTTGAGGAGCGTGTGACCACCTCTTAATTGCCGTCATTCCAAGTTCCAGTCAATAAAGGCATCAACTTTTCCTTTTTCTCAAAGCCAAGTTTAGCGTTAAGACATTCAACTTTTGGCTTCGCGCCATGACCCCAAATGAAGCAATGCTGACCTTGCTGGTTGCTACCTATTGTTCAGAGGCTGTCAGGATTAAGCAGGCGTAACCAATCATTATGACTGATTAACCATCCCACTGTTGTTTAGAATATGATCAGGTCTCTTCGTTATGTTACAATGGTTAGCAAGCTTGTCTCTCTAGAACAATTACGACTGAGTAGTGAGTTTGATCCTCATTGGGTACTCCACAGTTTCAGCCTTGTGCCACATCTAAATTACGTTTAGAATATCATCAGATCATTTCGACATGGTATAATGGTTAGCAAGCTTGTCTCTCTAGAATAATTACGACTGAGTAGTGAGTTCGATCCTCATTGGGTACTCCACAGTTTCGGCGTTGTGCCACATCTAAATTACGTTTAGAATATCATCAGATCATTTCGACATGGTATAATGGTTAGCAAGCTTGTCTCTCTAGAATAATTACGACTGAGTAGTGACTTTTGGTTTTGTGCCACGTCTAAACCACGCCTTGAATATTATCAAGGTACCTCAATAATGAAAGACATTCTTCGTCTTTTTCTTTTTTTTAAGCGTTTCACCCCAAGCAAGGCGGGAAGCTACTAGCACACAAGGGGTTACAGGGAGTTGGAACGAGAGCAAATAGGAGTGATAGAGGAAAGGATGAAGAGAAGGATAGGAGATAGATCAAGGCATCTGGAGACGTTGATTGGCATTACATTTGAATAGTTGGAGATTATAGCTATCAGGGAAACTGTAAAAGGGGAGTTCTACAGGCGAGAAGTGCGAGACATGAAGCTATTGGAGTAGAAGAGACGGCTACATTTAACAGTTTCGACATGCCAGCCTAGTTGAACGCTTAAATTCATGAAGTCTGGGAACCAGCGAAAGCAGCTCATCGGAGCAGTTACCGTTGAAAGTATTTGTAAAAAAGACAGAGGGGGGCGACGTCACTTCTGTGAGAGAGCGACTGCAGACGAGATGCCAGATCAGGGCCAATTACATTGCATATATTTAATGATAATTTTATACTTTTACTCTTTTCTTAGGTATTGATTCGTTTCTATTGTTGTGATTTAAGTAATAATAAGTTAAAACGTTAAATTTGATAACGAACAGTTCACTACGACATCCTATGTAAAATATATATGGTCGTTCTCTGTTCCAATGATCCCAAAAGCGAAGGCGTCTGGAGTTCTAACTCCGGTAGGGCCACCCATGGTGGTAACGTCGGGCAGCGAGAAGCAGGGACCAGACTGAATATGACCAACCCCCGAAGGCCCCAACGATGGAATAGGCGATCTACACGTTCTCAACGACCAAACCGGCGAAAAAGGGCAGCGCTAGTCGGTTTTCCGTAACTACGACGGACCTCGGCAGACGAAGCATCCGACATTCCCATGCAACCAGGTTTGCCAGATCTTGCCTGTCTCAATCCCCTTTGACCCCCGAGAAAGGCGATTTTGACCAAGTGCGTGGACTTGTCCACCAAAATCAAATTCACGCGAATGGCCTCATCAAACTCTTTGTGAATTCGTTTTGTACCACCTTTTGTCCAACCGTCAACATGAATAGTATCTGCGACGTACTTTCAGGAGGCCCGACTCGCCAAGCCACGTCTGCTCCACACTCGTCTGACATTTCAGCTCACGACTCTTCAGGAGTAGACTAGGCCTTCACAGTCATTTCCGCCACCTCCACCAAGATGAAGAAACGAGAGAGGATGACGATCCCAATGATCGGATGCGAGAGGGTGCCGACGACGACGAATAGTTAGCAAGCATTTCTTCCTAGAAAAATCACCATTGAGTACTAACTGGGTGCCCAATATTGCCGTCTTTTCACCACATCTAAGCTCACATACAGACAAGCAATTATATATTTTCACCAACTTTTGGTTTTGCATAAATAATGAAACAGTCTTTAGTCACTATGAGAAATGCCTGTATGTAGACGCAGATGAAACCTTTCCAGAGTGCCAAAAATATTGTTACATGCTTGTTAACAAATGATCTCTGTCTATATCTCTGAGATGAGGTATCATGATTATTTACATTATTTACATTATTCGGACTGTTATCCTCATCTTCATTGCCATATTCACAACGTTTCAGCCGTTGTACGCTCCGGCTTTTATGTCTATATTTCTCTATATATCTGTCTATATCTCTGAGATGAGGTATTATGATTATTTACATTATTTATATTATTCGGACTGTTATCCTCATCTTCATTGTCATATTCACAACGTTTCGACTGTTTTACGCTCCCGCCTTATTCAAGTGAATGGAATTTCTAACCAAACCCTTTGTTCTATTTCCACGTACCATGCCTCTTCCAGATGTCTCAGTGATTTTCCATTTAACTCAACTCTCCAAGTTTTTTGGTTGACCACTGCTGTAGACTGGTATTGAACTCACAGCTCTTTGGAGCTAACCAATGTCTTTATCCATTGGGCCACGTGTCCTTAACTGAGACATCAGGAAGAGGCATGGCACGTGGAACTAGAACAGTCTACTCCGGTGGGTGAAATAAAGGGTTCGGTTCGAAGTTCCAGTCACTTGAAGAAAGCCGTAGCGTACAACGGCTGAAATGTTGTGAATATGACAATAAAGATGAAGATAACCGTCCGAATAATGTAAATAACAAATGATCTGTATTAATATTTAATTAATATTATTATTGATAAGTGTTAATATAAAATAATGTGGTCTAGTTTATTTTCATGCTTCTTGAATTTGTGTCGTAATTAGCCTCAACATTGTGAGTGACCCAGAGATACAAAGGTATCACTGCGAGTCATCGTCGTTGGCGAAACTTGTTACCGAGTATGGGTGAGGCTCATCGATATTTCCCTGTGAGCACAATTAGTAGAAATGAGTCCGCATGGCCGAGTAGGAAGATTCGGGGGGACGGGGAACTCTGGCTTAGGGTTAGGGTTCTCTTCGTCTCTTCTATTTGGCTTCTGACCTTTTCGAATGATGTCGTTTTTTCACGGACTGCTCTTCTTCAACTGGTTCTCTCTGCAGCTTCAGTCCCCCATTTGACCGGATCGATTTCTTTCCTCCGCAAGGTGTTTCTGGGCTGAGCCTTGAATCGATGACGTGGGGCTCCACATGGTCTCTTGCCAGATGCGAGCCCCAAGAAGTAGTTTTATTTAGATAGTCGGATTGTATGGCATTCAAGTAAGAGGTCCGGCCCTTCATAGTCGGTGGCAAGTTATATTTAAGATCTCCATCTTTGCGTGGAGTAGAAATTTTGTTGTTCGTGATCCAGTCCCATATATCGTCGTTGGCGTAACTCGTGTATTGTATACTCGACTATTGTGGTGTGCAAAGATATTTCCCTTCTGTGTGAAATGTATCCTATCTGAAGAGACGTCCGCAGCTACCGCATGGTAGGGTAGAAGTGTTGAGATGGAGAGGTCTGGTCTTTCTTTGGGTTCCCTTCGTCTCTTCTTTTTCTCTTCTAATGTTTTCTAAAGATATTGCTTTCTTTTTTCTTGGACTGCTCTTCTCTAATTGGCTCCTTAGACGGGAGAAGAAGAAATGTCTTTGAGCATGAAAGCCTTGGTGAATTATTTGTGACAGTTGCCACTCTATGGTACACACACTTCAGCTGACATATAGTATGGTAGAAGGGTTGAGGAGATGGAGAGCTCTGGTGTTTTGGGGTTCACTTCGTCTTTTCTATTTTCCTTCTGGTGTTTTCGAAAGATATTGTTTTTTCGTGGACTGTTCTCCTTCCAATTGATCAGATCGATTTCTCTCCTCAGCAAGGTGTTTTTGAGCTGATCCTTGAATCAACGACGTGGTATTGAGAGGAATACTTTCTATAAAGACAGAAATTTAACACAGACAATGTAAAATATATTTCTCGTGTACCTTGATATAGTGACTACACGTAAACACTGGCGGCCGTTTAACAAGTTTACAATGAGTGACGGAGATTTATCTGAGAGGCAGATCTCAGGAGGAGCAATTGTTTTTGGAAGTTTTGTCGGAATAAGTCAGAACAGATGTTTCTCAAAGCACCAGAGATTTAACACAAAAGCGTAAGTTATCATGCACATCTACACACAGGCAGATGAAAAATAAATTAAAGGAGGGAATTGCAATTCTCAATGACGATTCACTCGAGAATCGAGTGCCATATTTATCTATTTCCAACAGGTTTTCCACCTCCATCAAATTAGCGCAAAAGATTGGAATCAACAACTTTATTTTAACAAACACAGAAAGCAATACTTATTACCCTTTATCAAACTGATCTCCAGGAAAAAATCAAAATTTCATCCCTAGAAAGCTTTGTTATGGATTAATCGTCCACATAAAATTGGTGTATTGCGATCACGGCTCTCCGCAACTTTCCTTCATTTTTGGACCATAGTAGTTTTTCCCTATTTTCTAAGTCTTCCGCCTACCTCCCGACATTGGTTTCACTACGATATGAAGAATAATGTTAAGCAGTAAGAAGACATTTAACACGTCTTCCTAAATGTAACCGAATATATATATATATATATGTGTGTGTGTGTGTGTGTGTGTGTGTGTGTGTGTGTGTGTGTGTGTGTGTGTGTATAGTAGGCGTAACAGCAAAATTGTCCAAATCATGTAACAGCAAAATTGTTCAATTGTTAGATTAAACACTGAACCGTTGTATCTTAGAAATGATTAAAGCTATCTTACTGGAATTCTCCAAGGTTCTTATAACATTATTGGACTCTATTTTGAGCAATAAGAATGTATAATTTCTCTCCAAGCTTAACAGAAGAATCGTGATGAAATCGATCATAAACGAAAATGACATGTTCATCATTAATTAATCATAGATAAGGATCGGAAGCTTATGAAGGATTGAATTTAAGTTCATATATATCCCATCCCTACACCATCATATATATTCATATATAGTTCATATATATATATATATATATATATATATATATATATATATATATATATATATTATGCCAGGATCATCTTCCAACTTATTCAAGATGATCTTTGCCCTCTCTAACCTTCTAACTTTCTGTCCTGAAGTAACAAGATGCCCCACAGGTTTCACGTACGATTTCATTTTCTAGTCTTTTTTCACTGCTCTTTGGACTGTGTTTGAAATAAACTCTCCGTTTTTTACAGCAGATATTGGCTTTCAAGTATAAATAAACGTGCGCATTCTTCAAAAGCACAAGTAGAAACTTACTCTCTGTCGTCGATTGGTCGAAGGCACGCCGGATCAAACGTTGGTTACCCCTACAAAGGAGGACCTAGATTCGAGTCCCGTCGGAGAGCACATTTTCTTCATTTGCATTTCTCGAATGCACAGGCCGATAAACGTAATATGTACAGTTAGAACGCCCCCCCCCAATCAGGACGTCTACTTCAAACGCGGTTATCCACTTATAAGATACACACATATTTGAATTTGAAATATAGTGTTTTCAAAAATATAACCAACAAAATTTTTCTACCATACATTTAGGTCTTGAGAATGATCAAGACAGTACAAAGTAATCGAACAAAACAAAATAAAACTTTTTCACATACACACACACACACACACACACACACACACACACACACACACACACATATATATATATATATATATATATATATATATATATATATATATATATATATATTATATAGGCTCCTAAAAATTTAATTTCGGACGAGACCTCTGGGGAAGGAAGTGTGGGTTTGTAAACAATGATTATTACGGCTGATATAGCGAGACTCTTCGGCAAAAAGCGAATTGAGTCCTGGCGGTCACTGTGTGTTTAACTAAAAATAAATACGCTAAAATTCACCATCATCCCTACGATGCTTAATGGTAGAATCTCCGACTTACGCCAATTCAGTCGGTTTTCGATCCTAGCTAGAGGCAACCGGACGTCTAGCCACACTGAAGAGCTGCGAAACAGTCTGTCTGTGTATGACATTATATATATATATATATATATATATATATATATATATATATATATATATATATATATATATATGTGTGTGTGTGTGTGTGTGTGTGTGTGTATAATAAAATATAATTTTAAACGGTTTTTAAAGCATTCCACCCCAAGCAATGCGGGAGTGCCACTAGCACACAAGGGGTTACAGAGAGTGGGAGCAAGAGTAAAGAGGCGTGATAGAGGAAAGGATGAAGAGAAGGACGGGAATAGATCAAGGCATCTGGAGATGTCGATTGACATTACATTTGAATAGTTGGAGATTATAGATATCAGTGAAGCAAATAAGAGGAAGGGAGTTCCACAGACAGGAAGTGAGAGACATGAAGCTATTGGAGTAGAAGAGACGGTTACATTTAACTGTTTCGACAGTGAACGGGTGGGACTGAGATGACAGCCTAGTAGCTCGCTTAAATTCATGCAATTTGGGAACTAGCGAAGGTAGCTCGTCGGAGCACTTACCGTGAAAGTATTTGTAGAAAAGACAGAGGGAAGCAACGGCACGTTTGTGAGAGGGCGACTGTAAACGAGATACCAGATAAGACCAGAACAATGCTATATTTATGGGTAAAAGCGCTGAATAACAGGGAGAGAGCGTATATGAATGTAAGTGGAGACACATGGCCTGAAGATTTCATTCAAGAATGACACACCTCTTGCTGCTGATCTCAGTGTACACT
>OZ038509.1:64882967-64892967 GCA_964036315.1 Acanthosepion esculentum | reverse complement strand
ACGCATTTTAAGGACAGCAGTGTCAGGTTACTCAGAGCTCACATCACACACCAGAGTAAAAGTGGGCGTAGGTGTGTCAACGCCGCCCACTTAACATGCAGTATAGTTACTGGCACCGTTGCCGATTGGCAGACTTCGATTTACGTCGAAACGGCGTCGTGCAGTGGTACCGGGAACGGTTTACACTGGGGATCGAATCCTACCGGGCCGTGTTCATCTTCGGCTCGTTGATCGATTTTAATTTCTGAGACGGAAAGAATAGCTGGGAAATGTTCCCGACGGAATTTACTGACGACACACGAGATTAACCTCTGGCATCAAACCTGCGACTGTTGCTCCCTTTTGGTATTTTGGTGTTTGGCGATGAGAACACTGAACTGAGCTAGATAAGTCCCGAAATCCATTTTACGGCCGTTCCAACAAAAGGAATTTGGTGACACTGCTGTTACAGAACATGATCTAGAGGTTTATCGACAACTTCAAAGGGCACGATCGATGGAACTGTCCACGATACCCGCCTCATTCAGCTAGTCCACCGACAACTGCATTGTATAAAGAGATGCAACAGTCAATTGTACTGTAATTGTTATTGCTACAATCGCATGTATGCTAGAGGACACGTCTGCGTTAGGATATACAATCAAGTTCAAAGTTAAGATTCAAAATGATTGAAGTAAACATTATTAATATAGAGTATTGGTACAGCTGATACCCTGCTTATCGCTTAACTTTGGAACCTTTATACATAGTCATCTGTATAGCTGGCCACTCGTATTCGACGATACCCGTCTACTAGGGCGACTAGCTAATCCCTATTGCAGACCCTTGTTCAGAGGCATTTGTGTTTATTCAACATTCACACAGCCCACCTGAGGTTTATACTGCAGCTATGCTGCGCAGACCTTAGTTACAGTTTCTGGGAAAGAGCGTGTTATCTAGAGTGATCAACAATGTGAACAAGTCCAGCACGCTCAAGCCCTCGGCCACGATGACTTGTGACTTCGTGCTAGCACAGCTATCGACCGCACCCAAGGGTTCCGTCAACCTAATTTCACTAACAAGGTATGGTTTTCAGGCACTTTCCAAAAGTACCACACGCTGGGATCGATCCTCCAGTCCGATAACATCAGGAAGTCTCCTTTCTGAAAAAATGGATCATAGTGAGATTTGAACCCGGGTCTCATGGTTAGAATGCGGACGTCGCAACCACTCCTTATATGCATCCGACATTATAGAAGAGAAAAAGAAAAACATTTTGGTATTTTACTTCTTGTGTTCTTTGATTTTCATTGGTCAATGATGTATGGCGTGTATTCGAATCATTTAAACCAACGTTAGTGTAATTTGTGCAGTTCTGAATTCAAGAAGAGATGTGGAAGGAGAAGAAAACAAAGTCTTAATTAAAAAAAAAGAAGACAAACAAGAAATTCGGGTTCTCTGTGGAAAAAGAATTAATTCTGAATTTAGGAAGAAGTTATGAGTAAACCAGTGGAAAAATACAAAAGCAACTATTGACTGGTTCAACAGCATAAATAACAAACAAAATTGCCACTTCCTACAATTACACATAAAAGAATTTTACCCATCCATAACAGAAAGCATGTTAGATAAGGCCATCAACTTAGCTCAGGAACAAATAATAATAAAACCAAACGAAATCGACATCATTAAGCACTCCCGTAAATCATTACTTTTTCACGGTGAAGAAGCATGGATAAAGAAAAATGGGATATTTGACACTACAATGGGAAGCTTTGACAGGGCAAGACATGCGAAATTGTAGGTATTTACTTACTACATGAACTAAGCAAAATAATAGATAGAAATGGCACAGGACTCTACAGGGACGACGGTCTCATAATCTTAAGAAACTGCAACAAACAAAACACAGACAAAACTAGAAAAGCAATAATAAAGATTTTCAAAAATAACGGATTCGACATAGATATAAAA
The DNA here is from genome assembly GCA_964036315.1 of Acanthosepion esculentum. Lineage (NCBI taxonomy): Eukaryota > Metazoa > Mollusca > Cephalopoda > Sepiida > Sepiidae > Acanthosepion > Acanthosepion esculentum. The sequence goes on along the minus strand of OZ038509.1, from coordinate 64,891,014 downwards.
ACTAACCTAAATGAAGTAGATTTTCTAGATGTTACCTCCAACCTAAGAAAAGGCACATACAAACCATACAGAAAATCCAATGATAAACCACACTATATACACACATCTTTCAACCACCCGCCTTCTATAATCAAACAGATACCCAAATCGATTAACCGCAGGCATTCCGACAATTCCTTCAATGAATCTATATTTAACAAAGCTAAGAAAGACTACGAAACAGCCCTAAAAGATAGTGGATTCCCAGCAACACTCACATACTCACCATAGAACACAAAAAAGGCCAACAGGAAAAGAAATGTCATATGGTTCAACACACCGTACAGCAAAAACGTAAAAACAAACGTAGGAAAAATATTCTTCAAACTTTTACACAAACACTTCCCGGAATCAAGCACCCTACACAAAATATTCAACAAAAACACAGTAAAAATCAGCTACAGTTGCACCGAGAACATGGCACAAATAATAAAAAAGCACAACAGGAATATTATTAACAAACCACACGAACAAATTAAACCCACGTGCAACTGCAGAATAAAAAACGAATGTCCCTTAAATGGTAATTGTTTACAAAACAACGTAATCTACCAAGCCACGATAAAATCAGCAGATAATGAAGAAAAAGTATACATAGGAGTATGTGAAGGACCCTGGAAACAAAGAAATTATGTACATAAAACATCTTTCACAAATAGTAAATATGCGAAAAGCACAATGCTTTCTAAGTATATCTGGGAAATAAAAAACAAAACGCACACCACACCAAAAATATATTGGAAAATAAGGAAAAAATCATCAGCCTACAACAACCTATCAAAAACTAGCAAACTTTGCTTGGAGGAAAAAATATCTATCATTACCTTCCCAGACCAAAATAAATTATTAAATAAAAGATCCGAGCTAATCTCAAAATGCAGACATGAAAACAAATTTTTACTACGTAACTTAAAAATCGAAAACTGAAAAAATAAATAAATACATAAACAAACAAAATGACAATAAAATAAGCAAAATAAATTAATCCAAACAAAGTACCAAATCACACCTGTTAGAATAGACGAAATAGAATAAAAAATAAGGAACAAAATCAATAAATAAAGTAAATAATAAACAAAATATTAGACTATAAAAAATCAAAACAAAAAATCGGACGAAAAATAACTATAACTGTTATATAACGAAAAAAAAAGAATAAAAAATAATATACTGCGTTACTTAAAAATCGAAAACCAAAAAGAGAAAATATACAGTGTAATAAATAAATAACGACAAGTATAATAAATTGATCTAAATACATCCAAATATATAAATAAACTAACAACCGATACCGATAAATTAGCCGTTTAGAAAAAACAAATAAAGATAATCAATCCAAATAAATAAATTAAAAACTGTTCCCGCCAAAATAATAGTCAGAACAAACCACAAGAATCAACCCCAAAATTCAACAAATAGCTTCATCTTCCCAAACAAAAACAAAAGTGTTAAATAAGCTATATAAACAAATTTTTATTACGTTAATAAAAACACCGATCAAAATAAAAATAATAAATAAATAATATATAAGATAAAAAATAAAAATAAATAAAAACAAGCAAAATAATTTGACCCAAATAAATAAAAGACTTCTGGTATAATAGACTACCCACAATAAGTTATATAACCAAATTTTTATTACGTTAATAAAAACACCGATCAAAATAAAAATAATAAATAAATAATATATAAGATAAAGAATAAAAACAAAAATAAATAAAAACAAGCAAAATAATTTGACACAAATAAATAAATAAACGAGTTCCGGTAAAATAGCTGCCATAATAGACTATCCACAATAAGCTATATAAACAAATTTTTACTAGGTTAATAAAAACACCGATCAAAATAAAAAAATGAATAAATAAAAATAAAATAAATATAAAGGATAAAAACCAAAAATAAAATTAAATAAAAACAAGCAAAAAAAATTTGACACAAATAAATAAATAAACAAATAAACGACTCCCGGTAAAATATCTGCCAAAAATGACTACCCACAATGCACCACTGACCCGTATATATAAATAGCCGAGAAAAATAACAGCATTCGTGGCCCGACAATTGCATCTAGCATGAAACAGACTGTCGCCTCTAAGTGTTGACTTCTATGTTCACTTTTATATATATATATATCTACTACAATACAAAAGTTTGAAGCCACCCTCACAACCCTGTCGCTTTCTGACGTTGGAGTTGCAAGGTTGATCACACACACACACACACACACACACACACACACACACACACACACACACACACACACACACACACACACACACACACACACACACGCACACAGACACACACATATATATATATGTATACATTACAATTAAAAAGTTTGAAGACACCCTCAGAATTATCATGGGATGAACTTGACAGAAGAGTGAAACGTTTCAATCCCCAAAATTAAAAACACCTCTTAGTTTCATTGAAAAAAGAATTGAATCAATTATCAAATTTATACTTTGAAAAAAATTTGTGTTGCAGTAATCAAGGCTAAAGGAGAATATTTTGACGAGAGCAAAATTTAATCATAAAATGCTTTTTTATCTTTTCCTCCTAATAAAATGTCTAATAAAAAGTCATGTCTCACTGGTTTTTAACCGTGCAAAGTAATTTTCACTTATTCAAAAACAAAACAACTTCTTTTTGGAGCAATTTTAAAAAATTCGATTGGTTTCCTCAAACTTTTGAACTGTAGTGTTTACTTCAAAGTTGGAAGTGCAAAAAGTTGGTTCACTATGTTGTGCTACACAATTTTTCTCGAAAGAAACTATTTCTAAGTCTACTATACTTTCTTGCTTTGAATATTGATGCGCCTGTTATGTATTTAGAGATTCTTGATGAAATCCAAAGAAGAATCTGCAATGTTATTGGTTGCGATCTGGCATCTTGGATTCAATCACTATCATACCAACGTACGGTAACTTCCCTGTGTCTTTCACGTTAATATTTTGATTTTAAATATTCTGATATTTTCATCATTTCTGAATTTAAGCGCCGTACTAGATTGGCGGCAATCTCATCATTTTACAGCTGAAATGGTTAGATGTAACCGTAGCATTTAAATGCAATGTCAATCGATATCTCCAGTCTTCTTAATTTCAGTTCTTTTATTGTCCTCTCTAGTAGATTTTTCGCATATTCTCTAACACTCAGTAACCCCTTGCATCCTAGTGGCTTTATTGCCTTTGATCTTCAAAAATGTAAATGCAATGTCAAACGTTATGTTCTGTCTTCTTAATTCCAGTTCTTTTATTGTCCTCTCTCATTAATAGTAGTTTTTCTCATATTCTCTAACACTCAGTAACCCTTGCATCATAGTGGCTTTATTCCTTTGATCTTCAAAAATTTAACGGCAATGTCAATCGTTGCCTTCTGTCTTCTTAATTCCAGTTCTTTTATTGTCCTCTCTCATTAATAGCAGTTTTTCTCATATTCTCTAACACTCAGTAACCCCTTGCATCCTAGTGGCTTTATTGCCTTTGATCTTCAAAAATTTAAATGCAATGTCAATCGTTATCTTCTGTCTCCTTAATTCCAGTTCTTTTATTGTCCTCTCTCATTAATAGTAGTTTTTCTCATATTCTCTAACACTCAGTAACCCTTGCATCATAGTGGCTTTATTGCCTTTGATCTTCAAAAATTTAACGGCAATGTCAATCGTTGCCTTCTGTCTTCTTAATTCCAGTTCTTTTATTGTCCTCTCTCATTAATAGTAGTTTTTCTTATATTCTCTAACACTCAGTAACTCCTTGCATCCTAGTGGCTTTATTGCCTTTGATCTTCAAAAATTTAACGGCAATGTCAATCGTTGCCTTCTGTCTTCTTAATTCCAGTTCTTTTATTGTCCTCTCTCATTAATAGTAGTTTTTCTCATATTCTCTAACACTCAGTAACCCTTGCATCATAGTGGCTTTATTGCCTTTGATCTTCAAAAATTTAAATGCAATGTCAATCGTTGCCTTCTGTCTTCTACTTCCAGTTCTTTTATTGTCCTCTCTCATTAATAGCAGTTTTTCTCATATTCTCTAACACTCAGTAACCCTTGCATCCTAGTGGCTTTATTGACTTTGATCTTCAAAAATTTAACGGCAATGTCAATCGTTGCCTTCTGTCTCCTTAATTCCAGTTCTTTTATTGTCCTCTCTCATTAATAGTAGTTTTTCTTATATTCTCTAACACTCAGTAACTCCTTGCATCCTTGTAGCTTTATTGACTTTGATCTTCAAAAATTTAACGGCAATGTCAATTGTTGCCTTCTGTCTTCTTAATTCCAGTTCTTTTATTGTCCTCTCTCATTAATAGTAGTTTTTCTCATATTCTCTAACACTCAGTAACCCTTGCATCCTAGTGGCTGTATTGCCTTTGATCTTCAAAAATTTAAATGCAATGTCAATCGTTGCCTTCTGTCTTCTTAATTCCAGTTCTTTTATTGTCCTCTCTCATTAATAGTAGTTTTTCTTATATTCTCTAACACTCAGTAACTCCTTGCATCCTAGTGGCTTTATTGCCTTTGATCTTCAAAAATTTAACGGCAATGTCAATCGTTGCCTTCTGTCTTCTTAATTCCAGTTCTTTTATTGTCCTCTCTCATTAATAGCAGTTTTTCTCATATTCTCTAACACTCAGTAACCCTTGCATCCTAGTGGCTTTATTGACTTTGATCTACAAAAATTTAAATGCAATGTCAATCATTATCTTCTGTCTCCTTAATTCCGGTTCTTTTATTGTCCTCTCTCATTAATAGTAGTTTTTCTTATATTCTCTAACACTCAGTAACTCCTTGCATCCTAGTAGCTTTATTGACTTTGATCTTCAAAAATTTAACGGCAATGTCAATCGTTGCCTTCTGTCTTCTTAATTCCAGTTCTTTTATTGTCCTCTCTCATTAATAGTAGTTTTTCTCATATTCTCTAACACTCAGTAACCCTTGCATCATAGTGGCTTTATTGCCTTTGATCTTCAAAAATTTAAATGGAATGTCAATCGTTGCCTTCTGTCTTCTAATTCCAGTTCTTTTATTGTCCTCTCTCATTAATAGCAGTTTTTCTCATATTCTCTAACACTCAGTAACCCTTGCATCCTAGTGGCTTTATTGACTTTGATCTACAAAAATTTAAATGCAATGTCAATCATTATCTTCTGTCTCCTTAATTCCAGTTCTTTTATTGTCCTCTCTCATTAATAGTAGTTTTTCTTATATTCTCTAACACTCAGTAACTCCTTGCATCCTAGTGGCTTTATTGCCTTTGATCTTCAAAAATTTAACGGCAATGTCAATCGTTGCCTTCTGTCTTCTTAATTCCAGTTCTTTTATTGTCCTCTCTCATTAATAGTAGTTTTTCTCATATTCTCTAACACTCAGTAACCCTTGCATCATAGTGGCTTTATTGCCTTTGATCTTCAAAAATTTAAATGCAATGTCAATCGTTGCTTTCTGTCTTCTAATTCCAGTTCTTTTATTGTCCTTTCTCATTAATAGCAGTTTTTCTCATATTCTCTAACACTCAGTAACCCTTGCATCCTAGTGGCTTTATTGCCTTTGATCTTCAAAAATTTAAATGCAATGTCAATCGTTATCTTCTGTCTCCTTAATTCCAGTTCTTTTATTGTCCTCTCTCATTAATAGCAGTTTTTCTCATATTCTCTAACACTCAGTAACCCTTGCATCCTAGTGGCTTTATTGCCTTTGATCTTCAAAAATTTAAATGCAATGTCAATCGTTATCTTCTGTCTCCTTAATTCCAGTTCTTTTATTGTCCTCTCTCATTAATAGTAGTTTTTCTCATATTCTCTAACACTCAGTAACCCTTGCATCATAGTGGCTTTATTGCCTTTGATCTTCAAAAATTTAACGGCAATGTCAATCGTTGCCTTCTGTCTTCTTAATTCCAGTTCTTTTATTGTCCTCTCTCATTAATAGTAGTTTTTCTTATATTCTCTAACACTCAGTAACTCCTTGCATCCTAGTGGCTTTATTGCCTTTGATCTTCAAAAATTTAACGGCAATGTCAATCGTTGCCTTCTGTCTTCTTAATTCCAGTTCTTTTATTGTCCTCTCTCATTAATAGTAGTTTTTCTCATATTCTCTAACACTCAGTAACCCTTGCATCATAGTGGCTTTATTGCCTTTGATCTCCAAAAATTTAAATGCAATGTCAATCGTTGCCTTCTGTCTTCTAATTCCAGTTCTTTTATTGTCCTCTCTCATTAATAGCAGTTTTTCTCATATTCTCTAACACTCAGTAACCCTTGCATCCTAGTGGCTTTATTGACTTTGATCTACAAAAATTTAAATGCAATGTCAATCATTATCTTCTGTCTCCTTAATTCCAGTTCTTTTATTGTCCACTCTCATTAATAGTAGTTTTTCTTATATTCTCTAACACTCAGTAACTCCTTGCATCCTTGTAGCTTTATTGACTTTGATCTTCAAAAATTTAACGGCAATGTCAATTGTTGCCTTCTGTCTTCTTAATTCCAGTTCTTTTATTGTCCTCTCTCATTAATAGTAGTTTTTCTCATATTCTCTAACACTCAGTAACCCTTGCATCATAGTGGCTTTATTGCCTTTGATCTTCAAAAATTTAAATGCAATGTCAATCGTTGCCTTCTGTCTTCTTAATTCCAGTTCTTTTATTGTCCTCTCTCATTAATAGCAGTTTTTCTCATATTCTCTAACACTCAGTAACCCTTGCATCCTAGTGGCTGTATTGCCTTTGATCTTCAAAAATTTAAATGCAATGTCAATCGTTGCCTTCTGTCTTCTTAATTCCAGTTCTTTTATTGTCCTCTCTCATTAATAGTAGTTTTTCTTATATTCTCTAACACTCAGTAACTCCTTGCATCCTAGTGGCTTTATTGCCTTTGATCTTCAAAAATTTAACGGCAATGTCAATCGTTGCCTTCTGTCTTCTTAATTCCAGTTCTTTTATTGTCCTCTCTCATTAATAGCAGTTTTTCTCATATTCTCTAACACTCAGTAACCCTTGCATCCTAGTGGCTTTATTGACTTTGATCTACAAAAATTTAAATGCAATGTCAATCATTATCTTCTGTCTCCTTAATTCTGGTTCTTTTATTGTCCTCTCTCATTAATAGTAGTTTTTCTTATATTCTCTAACACTCAGTAACTCCTTGCATCCTAGTAGCTTTATTGACTTTGATCTTCAAAAATTTAACGGCAATGTCAATCGTTGCCTTCTGTCTTCTTAATTCCAGTTCTTTTATTGTCCTCTCTCATTAATAGTAGTTTTTCTCATATTCTCTAACACTCAGTAACCCTTGCATCATAGTGGCTTTATTGCCTTTGATCTTCAAAAATTTAAATGCAATGTCAATCGTTGCCTTCTGTCTTCTTAATTCCAGTTCTTTTATTGTCCTCTCTGATTAATAGTAGTTTTTCTCATATTCTCTAACACTCAGTAACCCTTGCATCCTAGTGGCTTTATTGACTTTGATCTTCAAAAATTTAAATGCAATGTCAATCATTATCTTCTGTCTCTTTAATTCCAGTTCTTTTATTGTCCTCTCTCATTAATAGTAGTTTTTCTTATATTCTCTAACACTCAGTAACTCCTTGCATCCTAGTAGCTTTATTGACTTTGATCTTCAAAAATTTAACGGCAATGTCAATAGTTGCCTTCTGTCTTCTTAATTCCAGTTTTTTTATTGTCCTCTCTCATTAATAGTAGTTTTTCTCATATTCTCTAACACTCAGTAACCCTTGCATCCTAGTGGCTTTATTGCCTTTGATCTTCAAAAATTTAAATGCAATGTCAATCGTTGCCTTCTGTCTTCTTAGTTCCAGTTCTTTTATTGTCCTCTCTCATTAATAGTAGTTTTTCTCATATTCTCTAACACTCAGTAACCCTTGCATCATAGTGGCTTTATTGCCTTTGATCTTCAAAAATTTAAATGCAATATCAATCATTATCTTCTGTCTTCTTAATTCCAGTTCTTTTATTGTCCTCTCTCATTAATAGTAGTTTTTCTTATA
>OZ038509.1:64810467-64877967 GCA_964036315.1 Acanthosepion esculentum | reverse complement strand
GGCTCGTGGGGGCACAGTCCTATGGGTAAAAGAGAAACTCGGATGAGTTCCACCACGGAATATGTGATCGAGCGGTGCTATATTGAGTCTGATTCGCTACCCCTTCGTCCCCGAGGCCCGTTGGAACAGGTGGTATGCCGTTTGCCTGATAACGTAACTATCCGGGTTTCAATTCTCGGTAGTGGATGCGCTCTGCTGATGAGTCCCAAATATAGGATGAAACGGCCGTCCAGTGCTTTCTGCATTCTGTTGAGGTTTCTTCAAGACTTGATGAATTACTTAATTGTGTGTGTGTGTGTGTGTGTGTGTGTATATATATATATATATATATATATATATATATATATATATATATATATATATATATATATATATATATATGCATGCAAATGTAATCAGAACGAAAAGAATGTAAATGTCCATGACATTTATTTCAAATTCTGGCTCAAACTCAAAAGTCGGGTAATAGTTATTTATTATATACGAACAAACAAATAAAATTCTTACAAACGCCATATGACTTCACTTTCTAAGTATTTTTGGAAATGGAAAGAAGCAAACTCAAACAAGACACCTAAAGTTAAAAGTAAGATCCTCAAATAAGCCAGAACTTCTAGACCTTTACATGAATCTTGTTTTTTATGTCGACAGGAGAAAATGATGATAATCAGACTTTTGAATAGAGGTCAATTGTTAAATCAGAGATTTGAAATTACCATAAATTGTAGACACATTAAAGCTTTAACCTGACAATCTTGCTAAACTTGTAATTTAATAATCATTTCTTTTATGTTATATTACCTTCATATAAAGATTTTAATGTTATTCTTACTGATTTATCTTTAATTAAGGTCCTAAATAGCTTCCTACACGTATATTACTGGTACTAATATTTGTTGTGGATAGGTTTATACTTATATTACGAGTTATAAGGTTTGGTAATAGTTTTAAAGTTATAAAAATTCATATAAATATCCTAAAATGTATATTTTATTTACTTTTAAAAATGTTAATGTAATGTTTTGTATAGTTAATTTGTTATTTTGTATGCCTAATGTTTTTACTTCTTCAAGTGCTTTTTATTTACATATTATGTTTAATTTTGTTAAATAATATTTTGGTTTCTTTCAAAAACGCCAAACATTAATTGTTACATTGTATCTAAAATATTTTCTATGTTGCAACCACATCCGGTAAAAATTGTATCTCCCTGTATGTCTTCTATCTTAATGTTAACGTTTTTCATTGGTTGAATTCTTATCAACAACATCTATTGTCTTCCTTTCTCCTTTTTTTCTCTTTTTTTTCTTTTCCTTTTCCTTTTCTTTGTATTAATAAATTCTTCGTTTTTCTCTTGTCTTTTTCTTCCTTTTCTTCGGAGAAGGGATGATTTTTTATGCTTTTTTTCTTAACTTTTTATATTACTCTTCTTTTTTTTCCTTTCATTGATTTCTTATCTTCTTCTTTTTCCTGTTTAACCTGCATACATAATTATGTTTTTTCATTTTATGTAAACTTTTATATATTTCTTTCTTTTCCTTGTATGGTAATTCTTCTTATGCTTTCTTAATTTTTTAAATAATGTAAAAAGAAGTGATGTTTCACAAGTAGCATTTTAAAATAAAATCGTTTATAGCCATCTTTGTTCACCACCTGATGAGATGCTTACGTTAAAGCATCGAAACAAATTTGCATCTTTGTAGTGATTACTTATTTGTTCGTATGTAACGACTTATATATATATATATATATATATATATATATATATATATATATATATATATATGTGACTGATATATATAAATCAGTCATTTAGGCTGATATATATATATATATATATATATATATATATATATATATATATATATATATACGAGTCATTTATTTGCCATGCTTGATACATACTTGGGCGATCAAGTACTTTTCCCGCAGTAGGTTTTCATTTCTTTCTGCGTTAGACGTGTTGCCATCCAAAGCTATAGAACATGTACTGCTATTTACCCATAGCTGGGTGTGAACAAGAACAATCTACCCCGGTGATCGAAATAAAGGGTTCAGTTCAACATTCCAACCACCTGAAGAAGGCCGGAGTGTACAACGGCCGAAACGTTGTAATAAATATAGCGATAAAGATGAGGAGAATAGTCCGAATAATGTAGATAGTGTACATAATACCTCATCTCAGAAATATAGACAAGTTTTAAAACTTTCGTTCATTTATTTTCACTCTGTACTTAGTTTTTGGAAGACAGTTTCCGCTATCCCAGTGTGCCTGATTTTTGTGTTGCACTTTTCGTTATGTCAAAACAATTCCGACATGTTTAAATTGTCGTACTTCTTTGATTTTGATATCTCAAATTTGTAACTTGCTGGTTGGGCTGTGGGTTTATCTGAAATCTATTGCATTCCATCTTCTTACCATTTCTGTTGATTTCTTCCATCTCGCTTTCATTCTTGTAGTTGCCTTTTCTGTGTCATCTGCATATTTAATGTTGTTATGATTCTCTGAGAATCACCTTAGTTGGATAAGTTCGGTAAGAAGACACACCCTTGCTCCACACCCGTTTCTGTTTATTGCTGAGATAGAGAGAATATATAAATAAAATATTTCCCGAAATGTAATATGTTTAGGATATATAGACTCATTGATTTTTTTCTGGCTTTATTTTCAAATCATTACTCGGCACAAACACACACACACACACACACACACACACACACACACACACACACACACACACACACACACACACTCATACACACATACACACACATACACACACATAAACACACAAACATACACACATACACACACACATACCCACACCCATACACACACATACACACACACATACACACACATACACACACACACACATGTATATGTATACATCCTCCTAGGGATTATCCATACGGATTACCAAAGTTTTCATTACCTAACTATATATATATATATATATATATATATATATATATATTAGAATTGGACATAGTCCGACAATTTATTTTAAAGACATTTATATTATGTATCTATAAAAAGAACGTTAAACATAATATAAATGTCTTTAAAATATATATATATATATATATATATATATATATATATATATATATATATATATATATATATATATATATATGTATATATAGGGTTAAATAAAGACTTGGGTATTTTAAATCTTTATAAATATTTCAATAGTTAAACAAAAAATTTTTCTTAGATATAGTTAAAAATTTTTTTTAAACAACATCTAAAATATTACTGCAGTTAGATTTACGTTAGAAATATTCAAACACAGTTCCATTCATTACCTAACTATATATATATATATATATATATATATATATATATATATATATATATATATATATATATATATATATATATATTAGAATTGGACATAGTCCGACAATTTATTTTAAAGACATTTATATTATGTATCTATAAAAAGAACGTTAAACATAATATAAATGTCTTTAAAATATATATATATATATATATATATATATATATATATATATATATATATATATATATATATATATATATATATATATGTATATATAGGGTTAAATAAAGACTTGGGTATTTTAAATCTTTATAAATATTTCAATAGTTAAACAAAAAATTTTTCTTAGATATAGTTAAAAATTTTTTTTAAACAACATCTAAAATATTACTGCAGTTAGATTTACGTTAGAAATATTCAAACACAGTTGCATTCCACATCACGTGACGTCCGCGTCTCGCGACGGACGCTACTTAATGTAAACAAACTTCTGAAAACAGCCATCTCTGATGAAAGATCGGGGCCGATCTGAAATATCAAAAATATATATATATATATAAAAAAATATAAATAAATACTTTCACAAAAAAACATTCAATTTTTTAATTTGCAACTTTTCAGTTGTTTTTTCTATATTATATACATATTAAGAAAGTATACGTGGCTTCTCATTATGCTATATATATATATATATATATATATATATATATATATATATATATATATATAGTTAGGTAATGAAAAGTTTTACCAAACGGATTACCATACTTTTCATTACCTAATTATATATATATATATATATATATATATAGTTAGGTATTGAAAAGTTTGGTACTCCGTATGGATAATCCCTAGGAGGATGTAATCCAGAGAGCTCAAAGTTAAACGACAGCGAATATGAATTTGATTAAAATTAAAACAGACAAATTTAAGGTTCCATTGAATATATTTTTTTCCTGGTTACTCACATCACATTTCCAAGGATAAAATTGGTTTTAAATTTACATGGTAGTTTTAAGTTGATGTAAGGTGATAGAGAGGTGTGTGTGTGTGTGGGGGGGAGGATGACAGACATGGTCGAAATTAGAAAGGGAAGGGAGAAATAGGAATAATTTTAAATCTAATTTCATTAACACACACCCACATACACACACACACATATATATATATATAGTTAGGTAATGAAAAGTTTGGTAATTCGTATGGATAATTCCAAGGAGAATGTAATCCAGTGAACACAATGTCAAACGAGAGCAAATATTAATTTAATTAGAAAACAGACAAATCAATGGACCCTTTAGTTGTCTGTTTTCTAATTAAATTATACATATATATATATATATATGTATATATAACATCCAAATATATATATATATATATATATATATATATATATATATATATATATATATATATATATATATATATATATATATATATATATATATCAAAGTGTAAGAGAACGAACAGTAGGATTACAGCGTTCAAAACATTTAAAAATAGTGCTCAATACATAAGTAGAGCCGTAAATATTTATTTATCTTATCCAATGTTACATTAGAACATGCACATATTCGCTAGACCATAATTGCCCACCTGAGGAGACGTCTAAAAAAGGTTTTCACTTTTTTTGGACCTTGAAACAAAAATGTACAATTTTGTAGTGGATATGTGCAAGTTCTAATGTAACACTGCATAATATATAGATATATTATGTAAGCCGAAAGCTTAGACTGGATTAAAAATATGTATCAATATTGTGATTTTCTTTCATTGTTTAATGATAATGTTATTAAGCTTATCAGACGATATGAAAAGAACTTACATAAAATATATAGACAACACTTATCTATATTATTTAATGAAACATGTATGAATATATATATATATATATATATATATATATATATATATATATATATATATATTTTAAACATGTTGTGTTGAATGTTAAAGACAACATCGTCCTGCATATTTTCTTTTGAATTTTCTCATATTTTATAATGAGACTTTTTAATAAGTCTCATTAGAAAATATGAGAAAATTCAAAAGAAAATATGCAGGACGATGTTGTCTTTAACATTCAACACAACATGTTTAAAAGAAAAGTTGCTGCCAAATTACACATATTTTAATATATATATATATATATATATGTATATATATATATATATATGTATATATATATATATATATATATATATATATATATATATATATATACATATATATATATGTATATATATATACATATATATATATGTATATATATGTATATATATATATATAACTATATATATGTATATTATAAATTATTTTACATCGAGCAGTATTTTATTAACATTTACTATTAATATATAATTTATAGCTTTGTTATTTTATATCGAGTACTATTTTATTAACACCAGCACTCAATGTGCCACACACACACACGCGCGTGCGCACACAGACACACAATATAGTGCGATGTATAAATTGTCGTCTAAATTACGCAAAAATGAAAATAACATTGACATCGTATTTGAAAAGATATATTTACCAAAATTACACAAAAATATCTTGAAATACTATAGTGCAAATTTGTTCAATAAAATCGCCGTTGGCTTCAACTGCAGCTTCCAGTGGGGTTCGAAATCTCCTACATCTCTTCTAGACGGTCTTGTTGAAGTCCTTGCCTTCAGTTCATTTTTGGTGTTACAAGGAGTTTTGTTGGTCTCCCGCTCAACTGCGCCCCACACACAATAATCAAGGGATTTGTAGTCATAGGAATTAAGTGGCCAGATGTAAGGGTTGATGTGGTAGAAGAAATTATCTCACAGCCATGACTAGATTCTCTTGGTTGTGTAGCATGGTGCAGAGTCCTGTTGCTAGACATAGGGTCTTCCAGCAGCCGCACCTCAAAACACAAGGCAGCCCTACCTCCTCAAGATGTAGGCATCTGTGTTGAGTTGGGGGCTTTCACCAAGTAATTCGGGAGTTCTTTTCTTATCAGAACGATTATCTTCGTAATCAATATCAGACGCATCCAACTCTTTCCGAATCCTCTGCACTGTCCACAGACTGACACCCAAACACTCTGAAATCTTCATCTTGTAGTACGAATGTTAAGCAGTACAGCATGTCGTTCCCAAATTTCTGGCGCAGTGAATTGCACCATGATACACTTCTTCTCATAGACGGTTCCCAACTAATCCTACTATACAGTGCCGTCGAAAAATAAAAACCAAACAACGCACATGCGCAAATGAAAAATATGAAATGGCGACAATTTACCCCTGGCACTCTCTCTCTGTGTGTGCGTGTGTGTGTGTGTGTGTGTGTGTGTATATATATTGATAATTTATATTTCTTTAATTCTGCTGTAATTACCGTAGGCTGACATAGACACCCACGTAAATATAAATATACATAAATTTTTATATAACATTTCCTATCGGATTAAGTATTTATTTTAACGCCGTTTATCTTTGCTGAGAATAAAACGATTAAGAAACAAGGTAAAATTTTATCAATGTATCAGTTTAGTTCAGCTGATTGAAAGGATTGGCTTGGTTTGCTCTCCGATCGGCTCCAGGTCTTTATCTTCAACCGCGGTAAAAAATTTTGAATTTTTTTTTCACTGGTAATAGTAATATATACCTATGGGGAATGATTCAGTATTCTCTAGTCCAGCAGCCAGTGCTCCTCAAATTACATTTTCTTCAGTCCTTTGCCATGGTGCTGGGATCAAAGTGTACTACCTGTTCTCCTCATCTATAATGGTAATATTAGCCGTTTCCTTATAATGAAACATTCGGCATTCATTGACCGAGCAGCCAGTGATACTCGTTACGCTTTTCTTCACTCCCTCGCCATCGGACTGGGATCAAAGTGTAGTATCTGTTCTCCTCATCTCTAATGGTAATAATAGCCGTTTCCTTATAATGAAACATTCGGCATTCATTGACCGAGCAGCCAGTGATACACGTTACGCTTTTCTTCACTCCCTCGCCATCGGACTGGGATCAAAGTGTAGTATCTGTTCTCCTCATCTCTTATGGTAATATTAGCCTTTTCCTTATAATGAAACATTCGGCATTCATTCACCGAGCAGCCAGTGCTACTTGGGTAGTCTTCTGTCCAGAAGGACCGTTTACTGACCGTTTTTTTGTCACGTCTTTTTTGTGATATTGGATTAATTTCTCATCTCCATTTCGTTCTGTTATGTCTGTTTTTATTTTACTTTTTCTTACGTTTTCATTTTTGAACTGACTCATTTTTTAAAAGTTTCTGATTTTTTCTTTTTCAATTTCTTACACCCCATTTTTTCTTTTTTCTCCTCTCATTCTTTCAGTTGATGTTTTGATGAGGGAAAAATCGATTTGTCTTTGGAGAAGGGGTTACGTCTATAATTTAAGTGGATACTTCTATAATTTAAGGGGTTTCTCCTATAATTTAAGGCGATACTTCTATAATTTAAGGGGATACTTCTATAATTTAAAGGGTTACTTCTATAATTTAAGGGGTTACTTCTATAATTTAAAGGGTTGCTTCTATAATTTAAGGGGATACTTCTATAATTTAAGGGGATACTTCTATAATTTAAAGGGTTACTTCTATAATTTAAGGGGTTACTTCTATAATTTAATGGGATACTTCTATAATTTAAGGGGATACTTCTATAATTTAAAGGGTTACTTCTATAATTTAAGGGGTTACTTCTATAATTTAAAGGGTTGCTTCTATAATTTAAGGGGATACTTCTATAATTTAAGGGGATACTTCTATAATTTAAAATAACAGCTGAAATCTTGGTATAATATTATCACTGATAGCGTATGATTTGTTTCGAATTTATTCATTTAAATATACAAAATATTTTTAAAAAATAAATATATTCATTGACGAGCGAAAAGAAATTATCATAGACCTTTCCATAGTTTGCCAATTATTATTTTAGAATGTCTATTTATGAATTGTTGTTGTTGTTTATTGACCATCAGAACGATAGTCCTACCGGTTCAGAAGAAGAACCTTTCTTTTTCACGTCTGGTAAATGCTCTATTGTTTGCTTTAGAGCAGAGGCATGAGCAACATTTTTCGTACAATGGGCCGCATGAGATGGAGTACCTCATAAGAGGCGCAGCTCTATTAAGAATTAAGCAAGATCATTTTTTTTATTAACGATACCGCAGCCATTTTCCCAAGAAAATATTTTGGAAGTGCTCAATGATACAAGACAGTCGCACTATAGCCTTCGGTTTAGGCATGAATCCATCTGCCTACTACATACAATAGTTAAATAACAGAATAGATTTAGCTCTTTAGTCATGGTTGGTAGCCAGTCTACAAGAAGAATTAAACAGTCCAGAAGATTGATTACTTTGAATTCAAGTCTATGCAGCTAGGTTACTTTTAGCTGTCCTCAAGAAAACGAGCGTGATCTGAAAAGTCTGGAACGGTGTAAGTAACCGATCATTTTCCTAGCATCTTTAACGATGCATTGTATATATAAGGCATGAGCCAACTTTTTTGAACAGTGTTGCCAAATGAGGTACAAGATGTTGTAGCCAACAAAAGAGCATACGGATAAGCGTCTGCCTTAGACATTGGGGAAAAGTCGCTTTTGTTTCTTTGGAGAAAATTAATAAAAAATACATCAAAGTATCATAATATTCTTACTGGTGACAGAGCAAAAGGTTTATAATGCTGATAACGTGAGCTTCAACTAAAAGTTACAAAATTCAAGAAACATTGTATTTAATCATTGTTGATCTATGTGGTTATGTATGAGAGAATGTGTGAGTGAACAAGTGAGAAAGAAAGGAACGTTTTGATAAACATTATTTTCCTCATGAAATTAGGCGTACCATTCGGAAAGCCAATTAAGTCACATGTGGCCCGCGGGTCCAAATGTTTTTTTATGGCTGCACTAGAGCATAAGACGATTAAAATAATATGTGTACATGTTAAGTACTGACAACCTACACAGAAGATCGAGAATTGAGATGAATAATATTCGCGAGCTTCTGATTAAGAAGGAAAAAGCAGTTAAAAAAGAAATTGCGACAACTACGTCGTCATTGTGGAGTTTTGGGGGCAATATAAGCAGTTGAGAAGGAAACACGGTGACATAAAGTCTTCGAGGCGGTTTCAGATTCTAAAATAAGCTGCAGAAGAGGATCTTGGAAAAATTGAGAGCGCCGTGACATCAGAATGTCCTCTATATGCAAAAAATATTCCTTCAGCCGCCGTGGCAGAAATTGTTTATCACCTCTTAGCATTATTCGTTATTAGGTCGCTAATAGATATGGACCTACCTTCTAACCCATTGACTATGTCAAAACGATCTATCTATCTATCTTATCTATCTATCTATCTATCTATCTATCTATCTAACAGACAGATATATTTCCCCAATTAATCCCCCCCCTATAAAAGGCCCAATAGTCATATCAAGTATAACGTTACAGAGTAAGAGGCACACTTTATGGAGATATGTGCTGAAGATAACGGTTAACACTGGACTTGACCAGGTTTAGATTGTGGTAATCGGGCGAGTATCATCTTAGGGGTCTCTCATGAATAAGATAGATAGATAGATAGATAGATAGATAGATAGATAGATAGATAGATATAAACATAATGAAACGGGTAGATAGACAAACAGATAGATATTAACAGACTGAGACGGGTAGATAGACAAACAGATAGATATGAACATAATGAGACGGGTAGATAGACAAACAGATAGATAGATAGATAGATAGATAGATAGACGGATAGTTAGATAGATAGATTGATAGATATGAACAGTCTGAGACGGGTAGATAGACAAACAGATAGATAGATAGATATGAACAGACTGAGACGAATAGATAGGCAGATAGATATGAGCAGGCTAAGATATGAACTGACTGAAACGGATAGATAGATAGATAGATCGATAGATAGATATATAGATATGAACAGACTGAGACGAAGAGATAGGCAGATAGATACGAGCAGGCTAAGATAGATATGAACTGATTGAAACGGATTCAAAGATAGATTTGCCTTCGGGTTGTAAGAATTATCTATTTACATTAATACCGCAAGTACATGTTAGATCTAAAACAAGATTGATATAATTTTTCTTCAAAATTAACAAATGTGTCTTTGGCTATTAGCGCCAAAACGCCCCAGGGTAATGTCTGCCGATTTTCTGTTTGGTTCTTCAGCAATGTTTTCTTGCCAAAATTGTCGTTATTCGATCGGGGATGGCAGTAAGACTTTAACAAACTGAAGTAATAAGAGCCTAATCAATAATAAAAATCAAAGACTTTGAGTTGACAGCGAATGGCGAAGAACGCTCCGAGGGCAAGAATATAGGAAAAGAAAACACTCCAAGGAAAATTTAGAAAGCAAATAAATGGTGAACAGTCTTGGAAACGGTGATGCAAAGAATTCACCATCTTAGAAACTCAGAATAAGGGCAAAGGGAAAAGGAAAATCACTGTGAAGATTTTCGAAGCCCACTATATTAATTATCGCTTCTGACAATTTAGTAAGCGTAATACACATCGTCAGGGATTGTAGCCACATAATTAGTCCTTGTGGAATGTTTGCGCCTCCATGATAAAGTGGTCGCCATTTGCATTGGTGCTTATGTAGAAAATATGATCTTGAAGTCGAACATTTTTCCCGCCACCAGCCAAAGAATATACGCGAAAACGACCAAATCAAAGTCTTATGGGATTTCACACAATCACACATCTTCTTTATATGCCGTGTGATAGGGGATCATGGCTCTCCACAACTTCATGTCCCTTGTAGCTCTTAATAAACTTTATCTTTCTGTTATTTCGCCTAAGCCCTGTTCCCCCATCCATTTAGTCAAACACATTCTTCTTCTTCTTCTTCTTCTTCTTCTTCTTCTTCTATCTGTCGTGTCCTCTAGGACGTAGACGATCATGGCTCTCCACATCTTCCTGCCTCTTGTAGCTCTTAAAATACTTTGTCTTTTTGTAATTTCTCTTAAGCCCTGTTCCGCCATCCATTTACCTAAGATCATTCTTCTTCTATGTGTCGTGACCCCACAGGATGTAGACGATTATGGCTCTCCACAATTTCCTGTCCCTTGCAGCTGTTAATAAACTTTGTATTTCTGTTATTTCTCCTAAGCTCTGTTCCGCCATACATTTGCTCAAGATCATTAAGTATGTCATGAGTTGTTTTTCTCTTTCCCTCTTGCCTTCTATTTGCCCTAGGAGTGTCAGATTTTCCAAGCCATCCTTCTTCATTATGTGCCCCAGAAGCTTAAAAAATAGACTGACCTCCCGGCAGAGGTTATTAGAATGTGGTATGTACAGGACACTATTGCTCTAGTTATATTTGGGGCGCTTAGGTCTGTACCATTGGTTTTAAAGATCTACTATCAGAAAATTGGAGTAAAACATAAATATCCTGTCGCTTGAGAATTTTGCGTTGCTTCACACGGGCAATTATCAGGAGAAAGGTGCTGTTTTTCTGAGATCGTAATACTTTATGGAGATCACCCATAATGCAAGATTTCCAATCGGAAACGAAAAGTAAGTAATAAATATAAAAATAATAAGTAAAGTATTAAAAGAATAAATATCAATAATTATTATTAAAGCAGAATTGCTTGAAAACAACAGAGGTGAAATCACTGATGCAAAAAACCACACCATTCAAATAATCAGCAAAGTAACCTGACACAAATGTCAGAAAGCTAACTGTTTACGAAAATCCATATGACAAAGTCAAATAAAGATATTGTGTAAATATAACGCAGCATTTCAAATATTGTTTATGGATAGAGCACTGGAAAGCGTCCCACGTCATCACCAAGCCGCTCAAACTGAAGCATTAGAAGATGGATGCGCACTGCTGATGAGTCCCAAATGTAGGACGAAACGGCCGTCCAGTGTTTTCTGCATTCTGTTGAGGTTTCTTTCAGACTCAATGAATTACTTAATTATATAATTATAATTATCAAATCCTCCTTACAATTTCTATCATATGTATATCATTGCTTGATCCGGCTTCTAATGCTTCAGTTTGAGCGGCTTGGTGATAGTAGTTGTGGCTCCGAGGGGCACAGTCCTATGGTTACAGAGAACTTCAATTGAGTTCCACCACGGAATATGTGAGCGAGCGGCGCTATATTGAGTCTGATTTGCTATCTCTTCGTCCCCGAGGCCCGTTGGAACAGTTGGTATGACGTTTGCTTGATAACTCAACTGTCAGGGTTTCAATTCTCGGTAGTGGATGCGCACTGCTGATGAGTCCCAAATATATGACGAAACGGCCGTCCAGTGCTTTCTGCATTCTGTTGAGGTTTCTTTCAGACTCAATGAATTACTTAATTATATATATACATACATATATCATTTGAAAATTTGAAATTCCCCTATACAGACTTCAAAGCAATTATAAACATACATTCTAAACAGTATAAATTTCTTATTGTGACATTCCTTAACTACAACGAGAAGCACAAATTTCATAAATACTGTCTATATTTCTAAGATGAGGTATTATGTACACTATTTAAATTATTCGGACTATTGTCCTCATCTTTGTCGCCATATTTATTCCAATGTTTCGGCCCTTCAGTATCTGTCTATATTTCTAAGATGAGGTTTATGTACACTATTTAAATTATTCGGACTATTGTCTTCATCTTTGTCGCCATATTTATTCCAATGTTTCGGCCCTTCAGTATCTGTCTATATTTCTAAGATGAGGTTTATGTACACTATTTACATTATTCGGCCTATTGTCTTCATCTTTGTCGCCATATTTATTACAAAGTTTGGGCCTTTCAGTATCTGTCTATATTTCTGAGATGAGGTATTATGTACACTATTTAAATTATTCGAACTATTCTCCTCATCTTAGTTGCCATATTTATTACAACGTTTCGGCCTTTTCAGTATCTGTCTATATTTCTAAGATGAGGTATTATGTACACTATTTACATTATTTGAACTATTCTCCTCATCTTTGTCGCCATATTTATCACAACGTTTCGGCCGCTGTACGCTCCGGCCATCTTCAGGTAGTTGTAATGTAGAACTGAACCCTTTATTTCGCTCGCTAGGGTAGACTGTTCTAGGACTTTCGTTCTACCATGTCTCTTTAAGGACATTTGGCACAGTGGGTAAATGCGTTGGTTAAACCCAGTGACAGGACCTAAAGTGTTGCGGGTTCAATACCTGGTTAAGGCAGTGGAGAACTTGGAGAGGTGAATTAACAGAAGATAACTGATAACTGACATCCATTAGACATGGCACGTGGAACTAGAACAGTCTACCCCAGCGAGCGAATATAACGGACAATCCAAATAACTTAAGAAGGCCGGAGCGTACAACGGTAGAAACGTTGTGAAAAATATGGCAACATAGATAAGGACAATAGTCCGAATAATGTAAATAGTGTACATAATACTTCATCTCAGAAATATAGACAGATACTAAAGGGCCGAAACGTTGTAATAAATATGGCGACAAAGATGAGGACAATAGTCCGAATAATGTAAATAGTGTACATAATACCTCATCACAGAAATATAGACAGATTTTCTCTTTCAGGTTATAAAAATATTTTTCATTATCTTCCTCAATATTCGCACCCAATTTCATTCCAACTAAAGATCACATTTGACCTTATCTTACTGTATGAGTTTCATAAAGGTGTCAATGCAAGTGCAGCAGCCAATTCTAATCAGAGCGCTTCTGGAGATGATGCATTGAATGAAAGAAGGGGCAGGAGGGGGTTTTCCCCCCGTTTCCGAAATGGCGATTTCAGTTTGAAAGACAATCAAACAGAAGGTCGTTCAAAAAAACATGATTCCGAAGAGTTGGAAGCTGTTGTCACAGACAATCCCATCATTACCTGTAGGGATCTTGCAGAAAAAAAGGCATTACAACCGTGCTACATCAATTACAAAGAAACCGAAACATCTCATTGGTTGAGAAATGTGTCTTACACGAAATGTCTCCAGAGAATCTGCAACAGCGTGTTCTTGTTATGAATTATGGCTTTCACATCACTTCTAGGGACCATTTTTCAGGTAGGCTTGTTACAGGTGATGAGAAGTGGATGCTTTACCATAACGTTAAACGATCGTGGATCAGTCGAGGAGTAAGATCAGTTCAGTAACCAAGACGAGGACTTCATCCAAAGAAGATTATGTTGAGTGTCTGGTGGAACATTGAAGGAATTGTCCATTATAAACTGTTAAAAAACATTCAAACAATTACCGATAATCTGTACTGTGATCAACTTCTTCGTGTGAAAACAGCTTTGAACTAAAAGTGACTTTCCTTAGTAAACAGAATGGGTGTCATCATCCTTCATGATAATGCTCGTTCTCACACACCTCGTCTGACTAAAAATATTTTATCAGAGCTTGGTTGGAAAATATTGCTTCACCCACCATATTCCCCTGACCTTGCTCCTTCTGATCATCACTTGTCTCGGGGATTACAGAATCATTTCGATGGTCTTAGGTTGACATCAAGAGAAGAGGTTGAAAAAGAGTTGGAGTCATATTTTGCGTCAAAACCTAAGGAATTTTACAGCCATGGCATTTATAAGCTTGTTGACAGATGGAAGGATGTTCTAGAAAGCAAAGGAGGTTATGTATAAGTAAATATTTACACAATCATGGGCTTATATAGAACTTGAAATCGGACATCACCAACCTGATACTAACAGTTTCTTCTCTGTCACTTCTTTCTTGTGGAAATTTCTTCTGGCTTTAAATACAATGTTAATCAGCATCTTCTGTCTTCTTAAAGTTTTTTTTATTCTCCTTAATAGTAGTTTTTCTCATATTCTTTAACACTAAGTAACCCCTTGCATCCTAGTGGCTTTATTTCCTTTGATCTTCAAAAATTTAAATGCAATGTCAATCGTTATGTTCTGTCTTCTTAATTCCAGTTCTTTTATTGTCCTCTCTCATTAATAGTAGTTTTTCTCATATTCTCTAACACTCAGTAACCCCTTGCATCCTAGTGGCTTTATTTCCTTTGATCTTCAAAAATTTAAATGCAATCTCAATCGTTATGTTCTGTCTTCTTAATTCCAGTTCTTTTATTGTCCTCTCTCATTAATAGTAGTTTTTCTCATATTCTCTAACACTCAGTAACCCCTTGCATCCTAGTGGCTTTATTTCCTTTGATCTTCAAAAATTTAAATGCAATCTCAATCGTTATGTTCTGTCTTCTTAATTCCAGTTCTTTTATTGTCCTCTCTCATTAATAGTAGTTTTTCTCATATTCTCTAACACTCAGTAACCCCTTGCATCCTAGTGGCTTTATTTCCTTTGATCTTCAAAAATTTAAATGCAATCTCAATCGTTATGTTCTGTCTTCTTAATTCCAGTTCTTTTATTGTCCTCTCTCATTAATAGTAGTTTTTCTCATATTCTCTAACACTCAGTAACCCCTTGCATCCTAGTGGCTTTATTTCCTTTGATCTTCAAAAATTTAAATGCAATCTCAATCGTTATGTTCTGTCTTCTTAATTCCAGTTCTTTTATTGTCCTCTCTCATTAATAGTAGTTTTTCTCATATTCTCTAACACTCAGTAACCCCTTGCATCCTAGTGGCTTTATTTCCCTTGATCTTCAAAAATTTAAATGCAATGTCAATCGTTATGTTCTGCCTTCTTAATTTCAGTTCTTTTATTCTCCTCTCTCTTTAATAATGTTTTATTTTTTACCCTAAATAACCTCGCGCGTCTGAGTGACTTCATTGCCTTGCTTGGGGTCAAATAATTTAAAGAATAGTTTAGATATTAAATATCACCATAGACAATTTTTATTAAGTAACAAATTGCAGTGACCAGATATTCCACTGTCTCTTCGGACAACGAACTACAATTTTGAAAGTTATGAAAACCAGAAGAGAAATAATTTCAGGCATGAACACCTTGCAAATTCTTGGTGTTGACGAAGCCGAGGCGGAGTAGAGAATAAAGTTGAAAAAAAAAAAGAGAATCAGAATTCAAGACGTAATATCACTTCGTGAATTGTTTGAAGATAGCAGGTGAAATTTCGTTTTTTATTAATATTTTTTTTTGCAAAAGGTAAAAACAGAAACAAAATTCATTGTAAGAAATATCTCTGCTTGGATGGTAAACGCTTAAAAATAAATGATTTTCCATAAAACTGATGTATTACGTTGGAAATTTGGGGACGCCAACAGATTGCAATTGGAGCTTTCTGCTTTCAGCGGCGTTTGTTTGTATCACGACATATTTAATAGTTTAACATCAATCCAAAATTTGACAAGAACCAGCAGCTTTTTGCATAAGTACTTTTTTTTTCATTATTAAAATAAAAACAATCAATAATCGATATAAGTGAATTCTCCGGTAAACATCAATATGTAAAGGTTCACAATCATATTTGAATAATTTTCCATCAATATGTGCATAATGTGTCTGGCAATGTCTATTACATAAATTCATATATAACACACACACACACACACACACACACACACACACACACACACACACATATATATATATATATAGATACATACATATATATATATATATATATATAAATGTATCTATATGTGTGTGTGTGTTATATATATATATATGAATTTATGTAATAGACATTGTAGTAAAGTTTTAACACACGCATACATATATATATGTATATATATATAGATACATACATACATATATATATATATATATATATATATATATATATATATATATATATATATATTTATATATATATATATATATATATATATATATATGTATATATATATGTATGCCTGTGTTAAAACGTTATAGGTAAATGCATAATGATATTTCGTTACACACCCATTTCGAGAAAGATAATTTGAAAGAGACGGCGGGAGGAACACACACACACACACACACACACACACACACACACATATATATATATATATATATATATATATATATATTTCTTATATAAGAATGCGGTAATTTTTCATGTAGGCCAACTCGATGTATATTTATATTTAAATTATACTTCTTGCATATAAATGTAAATATACAACACCCCTACGAATTCGTATGCCACCCACACATAGGGGCCACTAATAATTTCAAAGGTTGAAAAAGAAAAGGCCATGTCTATTTTACATAATGTTTGTTGCTTAATTTTTTCGTCATTTATTCAGAATAGATCATTTCATTTCATCACTTATATAAGCGTTATTGCGCGGCCATTATTATTATTATTATTATTATTATTATTATTATTATTATTATTATTTCCTTTAATTTCTGGTGTGTCCTTCTTTCTTTCAGGGTCCCGAGCAGGGAACTAAGGTCAGAAATGGCATCATGACATGTCCACTGAGCAATTAAAAAAACAACAACAACCCCCCTCCTATTTTAGATAGATAAAGCTCTTCGTAAGGTGTGTGCATAACTCGTGAAAACAATTTTATTTTATTATTATTTTTATTTTGACAGTAGTTCTCTACTTGAATGGCTCCCGACTCTTGTATTGGGGTAATTCTCATATAAAATCATTATTATTATTATTATTATTATTATTAATTATAATAATAATAATCCTATATGGCAGTGAATGCTGGACAATCTTTTCACAGATGAAGAAGAGACTTAAAACAACAGAAACAAAGTAGAGTATTGAACTGTTATGTAATATGAGTCTTCACAGTGAATGCCGGGCAATTGGTTGTATTTCTTTTATTATTATTTTTAAAATGACACATTAGTCCTCTAATTTGAATGGCTCCCGCGTCTTGTATTGGAGTAATTCTCATATAAAATTATTATTATTATTATTATTATTATTAACAATAATAATAATAATAATAATAATAATAATAATAATAATAACCTATATGGCAGTGAATGCTGGAAAATTTCCTCGCAGTAGAAGAAGACACTTAAAACAACAGAAACAAAGTAAAGAGTATTGAACTGTTATGTAATATAAGACTACACATATGGCAGTGAATGCCGGGCAATCTCCTCACAGATGAAGAAGAAACTTGAAGAAACAGAAACAAAGAAAAGACTACTGAATTTTATGGCGACAAAGATGAAGACAATAGTCCGAATAATGTAAATAGTGTACGTAATACCTCATCTCAGAAATATTGACAGATACTGAAGGGCCGAAACGTTGGAATAAATATGTCTACAAAGATGAGGACAATAGTCTGAATAATGTAAATAGTGTACATAATACCTCATCTCAGAAATATAGACAGATACTGAACGGCCGAAATGTTGGAATAAATATGTCTACAAAGATGAGGACAATAGTCTGAATAATGTAAATAGTGTACATAATACCTCATCTCAGAAATATAGACAGATACTGAACGGCCGAAATGTTGGAATAAATATGTCTACAAAGATGAGGACAATAGTCTGAATAATGTAAATAGTGTACATAATACCTCATCTCAGAAATATAGACAGATACTGAACGGCCGAAATGTTGGAATAAATATGTCTACAAAGATGAGGACAATAGTCTGAATAATGTAAATAGTGTACATAATACCTCATCTCAGAAATATAGACAGATACTGAACGGCCGAAATGTTGGAATAAATATGTCTACAAAGATGAGGACAATAGTCTGAATAATGTAAATAGTGTACATAATACCTCATCTCAGAAATATAGACAGATACTGAACGGCCGAAATGTTGGAATAAATATGTCTACAAAGATGAGGACAATAGTCTGAATAATGTAAATAGTGTACATAATACCTCATCTCAGAAATATAGACAGATACTGAACGGCCGAAATGTTGGAATAAATATGTCTACAAAGATGAGGACAATAGTCTGAATAATGTAAATAGTGTACATAATACCTCATCTCAGAAATATAGACAGATACTGAAGGGCCGAAACGTTGGAATAAATATGTCTACAAAGATGAGGACAATAGTCTGAATAATGTAAATAGTGTACATAATACCTCATCTCAGAAATATAGACAGATACTGAAGGGCCGAAACGTTGGAATAAATATGTCTACAAAGATGAGGACAATAGTCTGAATAATGTAAATAGTGTACATAATACCTCATCTCAGAAATATAGACAGATACTGAACGGCCGAAATGTTGAAATAAATATGGGGACAAAGATGTGGACAATAGTCTGAATAATGTAAATAGTGTACATAATACCTCATCTCAGAAATATAGGCAGATACTGAAGGGCCGAAACGTTGTAATAAATATGCCGACAAAGATGTGGACAATAGTCTGAATAATGTAAATAGTGTACATAATACCTGATCTCAGAAATATAGACAGATACTGTGGGCCGAAACGTTGTAATAAATATGTCTACAAAGATGAGGACAATAGGCCGAATAATGTAAATAGTGTACATAATACCTGATCTCAGAAATATAGACAGATACTGAACGGCCGAAATGTTGAAATAAATATGAGGACAAAGATGTGGACAATAGTCTGAATAATGTAAATAGTGTACATAATACCTGATCTCAGAAATATAGACAGATACTGAAAGACCGAAACGTTGTAATAAATATGGGGACAAAGATGAGGACAATAGTCCGAATAATGTAAATAGTGTACATAATACCTCATCTCAGAAATATAGGCAGATACTGAAGGGCCGAAATGTTGAAATAAATATGGCGACAAAGATGTGGACAATAGTCTGAATAATGTAAATAGTGTACATAATACCTGATCTCAGAAATATAGACAGATACTGAAGGGCCGAAACGTTGTAATAAATATGCCGACAAAGATGAGGACAATAGGCCGAATAATGTAAATAGTGTACATAATACCTGATCTCAGAAATATAGACAGATACTGAAGGGCCGAAACGTTGTAATAAATATGCCGACAAAGATGAGGACAATAGTCCGAATAATGTAAATAGTGTACATAATACCTCATCTCAGAAATATAGGCAGATACTGAAGGGCCGAAACGTTGTAATAAATATGCCGACAAAGATGTGGACAATAGTCTGAATAATGTAAATAGTGTACATAATACCTGATCTCAGAAATATAGACAGATACTGAAGGGCCGAAACGTTGTAATAAATATGTCTACAAAGATGAGGACAATAGGCCGAATAATGTAAATAGTGTACATAATACCTGATCTCAGAAATATAGACAGATACTGAACGGCCGAAATGTTGAAATAAATATGAGGACAAAGATGTGGACAATAGTCTGAATAATGTAAATAGTGTACATAATACCTCATCTCAGAAATATTGACAGATACTGAAGGGCCGAAACGTTGTAATAAATATGGGGACAAAGATGAGGACAATAGTCCGAATAATGTAAATAGTGTACATAATACCTCATCTCAGAAATATAGACAGATACTGAAAGACCGAAACGTTGTAATAAATATGGGGACAAAGATGAGGACAATAGTCCGAATAATGTAAATAGTGTACATAATACCTCATCTCAGAAATATAGACAGATACTGAAGGGCCGAAATGTTGAAATAAATATGGGGACAAAGATGTGGACAATAGTCTGAATAATGTAAATAGTGTACATAATACCTCATCTCAGAAATATTGACAGATACTGAAGGGCCGAAACGTTGTAATAAATATGTCTACAAAGATGAGGACAATAGGCCGAATAATGTAAATAGTGTACATAATACCACATCTCAGAAATATAGACAGATACTGAAAGACCGAAACGTTGTAATAAATATGGGGACAAAGATGAGGACAATAGTCCGAATAATGTAAATAATGTAGTGTCATTCTGTTGCTAACAACCGTGCAGTCTGTCTTCTTTCAGTTGAGATTTAATCATTTCTTCCCCATTCCTTTCACTACATTGTGACGGAGTTATTCTAGCCTTCTTTCTGAGTCTGCTATAAACACTATCATAGATTTTTATGGGTAATATTCTAACGAAATCACCACCTACAACAACAACAATATGATTAGCAACAACAGAAGCAATAATAATAATAATAATAATAATAATAATAATAATAATAATAATAATAACAGTAATGAAAATACAACTTATATCTGTGGGTGGGGGCTTATCTTGACAGACATCTCAATTCCATGTTAACTGACGATTCCAGCATTAAACGTAACGAGCACCATAATTATGACATGCAATTAATGATTTTTTTTCTTTTGTTAATCGCTTGCGTTGTTCGCTGTCTTTAAAAGATAATTACGCGCTTGGCGGCATCTGTAATTTTGGTCGGGTCTGCACAGAAGGTAGGTGTTGTTCGTACAAGCCCACTTGTTAGCATACGCTTAGATTATTACTGTGCTAGCCAGCTTCCGTAATCAATAATTAAAATAATGTAAGAAAGCAGGGAGGAACAGAAAAAAGCAAAAAAAAAAATAACTGGAAATGTAATGAAACGGTGTTTTCAGGTTTTGAAAGCAGGATCATCTGCGATGCTGATGGTTTTATTTTTTTTGCTTTGTTTTTTCACTTTTGGCATAGAAGAGACGATGGAATCTAGGCGGCGAGTTTAACCATTTGCCGTATGAGACAAAAATAAGCTTACTGTATCCTCGTAAACAGATTAAACTTATACTTTCTGTCAACAAAACAAAAACACACACAGACGCGCGCACACACACACACACACGCACATATATATATATATTAATATACTTAATACTTCTCGTTTTCACTCTCGCGTGGTCATGTGTGACGTCACGAGCTACGACGCTTTTTTCGCTTCCTTGGCTCGTAAATATATATATATATATATATATATATAGATAGATAGATAGATAGATAGATAGAGAGAGAGAGAGAGAGAGAGAGAGAGAGAGAGAGAGAGAGAGAGAGAGAGGCAGAGAGAGATTAAGAATGTAATTCAGAGGAATTATGAATAAAGACAAAAGGAAAACTTATCTTAGGCGACGCGTTTCGTCTGTATGTATATAATTGTATATATAGATATTATACATCTCTGTCTGTCTGTATATCTATCTATCTATCTATCTATCTCATTCTCCTCATATCTATCTATCTATCTATCTATCTATCTATCTATCTATCTATCTATCTATCTCATTCTCCTCATATCTATCTATCTATCTATCTATCTATCTATCTATCTATCTATCTATCTATCTATCTATCTATCTATCTCATTCTCCTCATATCTATCTATCTATCTATCTATCTATCTATCTATCTATCTATCTATCTATCTATCTTATCTCATTCTCCTCATATCTATCTATCTATCTATCTATCTATCTTAAAAAAAAAATTAAACGATCAGCCAATCAGGCTTTATTTTCAAATTATTTTTTTTTACCTTGGTTTCAACCTTTCAGTTAAAGTTAAAATATAAAATAACCTAAGAATTTTTTAAATAATATAGAAAAAATCTTAAGTTTATATTATGAATTTAAGATTTAAAAATTGAAATTCTAGATTTTAATTAAAAATACTTTTGACTCTTTAGTTGTTATTATTAATAATATTAATATTATTATTAATATTATTAATAATATTATTATTAATATTATTAATAATATTAATATTGTTTATTTTATATTCACATTATATTTTTTCTTATTTTATTTTGTTAATAATTTTAAAATTTTAAATTTATGTCAAAGGTTAACTGAAAAATATATCAGTCTGTATGTTTTGAAATTTACTGCAATATGCCCATATATATTAATTTATTCTTCCTTTTCTTCTTTCCTCACTCACCCCCCCCGTTTCAACATTTGTTTCCTTTTCTTCTGTTCTCTTTGTCTCGTTTCCTGTGAGATGACTTATTAAATAGGTCAATGTCTGGTCCTTACTCCCCTCCCTTACTCTTAAGTATTTTAATAAAAATAGATTTAAAATTATTCCTATCTCTTTCTTCCTTTTCTAATTTCGACCATATCTGACATACTCCTCCTCCCTCTATCTCTATCAGCTTACATCAACTTAAAACTACCCCTCAAAAGTGTTTAAAACTAATACGTAAAGTTAAAGACATTTTTTATGCTTGAATGTGATCTGAGGAACCAGGAAGAAACACCTTCCTGGGGAAATAAAATATAATCAATAAACCCTTAAGGTTGTCGGTTTTTTAATTAAATTAATATTTGCTCTGGTTTGACAATGAGCTCTCTTGATTACATCCTCCTTGGGATTATCCATACGGATTACCAAACTTTTCATTACTGTTGTGGATTCCGGGAATGGAATCCTGCACAAATAAATAAACAACGCCAGTAATTAAGATAGAAAAATAAGTGTATTAAACGTAAGAATACAGACTTGAAGTGAAGATTAGTAGTCCAGGAATGCGGGTTAGTAGAAAGTATATGAAAAAGTCTCTGTAAGTGAAGCCGTAATTATCTCTCTCTCTGGACTCTCGTATAACTCTCTGTGAACACTCTGTGTACTGTCTCCGCATCTCTCACCCTGGCTCAAACGTATCTCCACCAGCAGGTATTCTCTCTGTCTGTATAAGTATACTTTGGACGAGTCCATCTTGTGTAAAAGGGTCTGCCCCACAACAATTACCTAACTATATATATATATATATATATATATATATATATATATATATATATATATATGAAAAATAAAGAAAAAAGGAAAACTTCTCTTAGTCGACGCCTTTCGCTTTCTGACAGATTTTATCAAGGCAAACGATTTTATTATGCAACAAGTTTTTAATTCCACACTTATTAAAAGAGAAAGTAGCTAAAAATATATCTGAACAAAAAAAAAACACAATATAAATAAAGACAAAAGAAAAAATATCTTCGCCGACGTCTTTCGTCCACTAAGGGACTTTATCAAGGCCAATGTAAGGATTTTTTTTATGACAAGTATTTATATACAATAAAAATATTTTTGGCTTTTCAAAGTTTTTAGAGTACTCATGAATATTCATCATGTTAACGGAAAGGTCAGTTAAGTTCATTGACGTTGGCTGATACAGTTCAATCCCTGATAAAAGAAATTGTGTTGGATATTTATATATATATATATATATATATATATATATATATATATATATATATATATATATATATATATATATATAATGAATTTAAACGTTAAATTTGAGTAGGCGTTCATTTTATTTATTTGTTTTTCTCCAAAGACGGAAACTTCAAGATATCTTATTGAAAAACAAATTTGCGCTCTCCGGCAGGTTGTTTGTAGTTCAGTTGGTTAATGCGTATCGGGTCTCAGCCCAGTGAGTGTGTGTCTGTGTATGGAGGGGCGCTGGTTTGAATCCAGCCGGAGAGCGCAAATGTTTCTTTAATAACATCTCACACGGTTGACGAATATATACATATATATATATATATATATATATATATATATATATATATATATATATATATATATATATATATATATATATATATACACTGATCGTCTAAATATATACAATGCAGTAAATTGTCGCCATATATTTTTTTAATTTCGCGCATGCGCTTTTTTGTTTTTGATTTTGTTTTTTGACTGCACAATATAGTAGGGTCAGTTGGGCACCCTACTATATTGTCAGTCTGCTGGAAATTTGGAATCGGCGTGATGTTTGGGGCGCAGTTAAATGAGAGACCAACAAAACTCCTTGTAATACCAAAGATTAACTGAAGCCAAGGATTGTGGTAGTATTCATCAACTTAAACAAGAAAACCGTCCAGAAGAGTTGCAGGAGATTCCGAAGTCGTCTTGAGGCCGTGGTTGAGGTCGATGGCGATATTATTGAATAGATTTACTCTTTAGTATTTCAAGATATTTTTGTGTAATTGTGGTAAATATATCTATTAAAATGAGATGTCAGTGTTAGTTTCCTTTAGACGACAATTTATCAATCGCACTCAATATGTACACATACACACTATTTCTTATAAATACACCAAAATGTTCTGTCAGCCGTACGCATACCACACACATATATATCTGGAAATAATTATATGTACACACACACGCACTTACACACACGCACATACACACATACACGCAAACACACACACACACACACACACACACACACACACATATATATATATATATATATATATATATATATATATATATATATATATATATAAAACACAAATATACGCTTAAAACAATAATTATAACATCTGTCTGATATTCTGAATATTGCAACTACATCTGATCTGGTGCTCCTGCTATTTATTTAGAGATTCTTCATAAAATCCAAGGAAAAATCTGCAATGCTATTGGTCCTAACCTGGCATCTCTGCATCAGTATCTTTCCCACCACCGTAACGTAGCTTCCCTGTGCCTTCTCTATAAATATTTTCAGTATAATTGTTCTGATGAACTTTCCCTTATGGTTCCTCTATGGCATGAATTTAGATTACTAGTTTGGTGGCAACGTCTCATTATTTTACAGTTGAAATGGCAAGAGATAGAACCGTAAGTTCTATGCTAATAGTTTCTTCTATCGCAATTCTCGCTATCTATTCTAGCTATCTTTCAATAAATATTATTTCATACATGCATTTCTTAATACTGTAACTGAATGGGAAGGCCAGGAACAGAATGGTCAGCGACTGGCCGGAGTGTCTCGTAGTCGGGACATTCTGACAATGATGGATTGCCTTCAATGAGTTTTGAATGTAAGTCCAAAACGGCGCGAATTCACTAGAGGGTCACGAGAATTCTGATGAGTCGATATGCCTCCCACACCCAGGTTTGCGACCGACTGATACGACACTCGGAGGGACGCTGAGCCAACGTTCGACAGGTGTTCCTGCCACGTCAATCCGAGGTTCATAAAACGAATACCAAAAATAAATGACACTTTTCGTTGCTACCATTTTATTGATAACGTGGGCATACCGAGACAACACAGAACGCAACAATACTTATATAAATATTTTCTAAAGAAATGTGTATATAATATAAACGTATGTGTAAATTTTGTTCATGTCTTGCGACTCTCAAACAGTTGAACTTTATCGTATGTTACTCTTACATTAAGCAAGTCTGAGATATATTTATATGCGTGTGTGTATACAACGGGATGTAAAGTATATAATAAGATTTTGAATTTTAGCTTGATATCTTTCGCCGTCATTTTATTTGTACAGACTAAAGTTTATATTACCGAAGCGAAACGTATTCAGAGGCCAAACGCTTCCTTTTAAAAATTAACTCTATTTCGATTTTAACTAATTAAACCAGAGTTTAACTAATTTCTTCCTAGCTTTTAATGGTTTAAAAATCCCCAATGTTTCAGTATTTATTTCGAAAGATATTGGAATGAATTGATATATCTCTGCCTGATATTATACGAAAGGAGAAACTCGCTTGAATAAAATAGGCTCATTTTATTCTTATAAGAAAAATTTTTTTTGACCAACCGGGTCAAAATCTGGATCAAGCAAATGGCATGAATTTTTTTGTTGCTGTTTACAGTTAAACAAAAGATAGGAATTAACAACAAAGAACATCATTGGACAAACCACTTCGCAAGACAAGGTCTGTGTTTGTTAGAACAATTTGCTAGATTTACTGGAGATATATTGCGCCAGGTTTTGTATTTGCTTACGTTTTTATTATTATTATTATTATTATTATTATTATTATTATTATTATTATTATTAGTAGTAGTAGTAGTATATCATTTGGTATGTGTTGCATAATAATTTCATTTGGATCCCAAATAGAGACATAGAGTCAGAAATGGCATCATGACATTTTCCACTGAATATATTTGTAAAAAAACATCAGAATAATAAAAAAACATAAGAAAAATAAAAAACATAAGAATTATAAAAAGACATAAGAATAATAAAAAAAGAATAATAAAAAGACATAAGAATGATAAAAATCATAAGCCTGATAAAAAATAATAATAAAAGCATAAGAACAATAAAAAGTCATAAGAATAATAAAAAATATAAGAATAATAAAAATAAATAAGCATGATAAAAACATAAGAATAATAAAAAACATAAGATTAATAAAAAATCATAAGCATGATAAAAAACATAAGAATGATAAAAACATAAGAATAATAAAAAATATAAGCATAATAAAAATACTTAAGCATGATAAAAAACATAAGAATAATAAAAAACATAAGAATAATAAAAAGACATGAGAATAGTAAAAAGATATAAGCATGATAAAAACCATATGCATGATAAAAAACATAAGAATAATAAAAAACATAAGAATAATAAAAAAGACATAAGAATAATAAAAAGACATAAGCATGATAAAAACCATAAGCATGATAAAAACATACGAATAATGAAAAAACATAAGCATGATAAAAAACATAAGAATAAAAAAAAATAAAGCATGATAAAAAACATAGGCATAATAAAAAACAAGAATAATAAAAAACATAAGAATAATAAAAATAAAGAAGCATGAAAAAACATAATAATAATAAAAAGACAAAAGTATGATAAAAAACATAAGCATGAAAATACATAAGAATAATACAAAACATAAGAATAATAAAACGACATAAGCATGATATAAAGACATAAGCATAATAAAAACATAAGCATTAAAAAAACATAAGAATAATGAAAAATAAAAATAATAAAAAGACATAAGAATAATGAAAAGACATAAGAATAATTAAAACATAAGAATAATGAAAAACAAGAAGAATAAAAAGACATAAGCATGATAAAAACATAAAAACAATAAAAAATAACAATGATTATACACATAAGGATAATAAAAAGATAAGAATAATAAAATGACATAAGAATAATAAAAAGACATAAGCATGATAAAAAACATGAGCATAATGAAAACCATAATAATAATGAAAAATAAAAGCACGATAAAAATACACAATAATAATAAAAAACATAAGAATTATAAAACTCAAGAATAATAAAAACAAAAATAATAAAGAGTCATAAACATGAAAAAAACATAAGAATAATAATACACATAAAAATAATAAACACATAAGAATAAGAAAAAGACATAAGCATGATAAAAAGAAATAAGCATGTTAAAAAACATAAGCATTTTAAAAAACATAAGAATAATAAAAAACATAAGCATGATAAAAACATAATAATAATAAAAAAAACATAAGAATAATAAAAACATAAGAATAATAAAAACACAAGCATGATAAAAAACATAATATAAATAAAAAACATAAGAATAATAAAAAAGCATGATAAAAACATAAGAAAAATAAAAAGATATAAGAATAATAAAAAGACATAAGCATGATCAAATACACAAGCATGATAAAAAGACATAAGCATAATAATGAAAAACATAAGAATAAAAAAATAAGAATAATAAAAACATAAGAATAATAAAAACATGAGAATAAAACGACATAAGCATGATAAAAACATAAGAATAATAAGAAACATAACAATAATAAAACACATTAGAATAATAAAAACATAAGAATAATAAAAAGACATAAGCATGATAAAAAGACATAAGAGTGATAAAAACATAAGCATTATAAAAAACATCAGGATAATAAAAAATATAAGCATGATTATAAAACATGATAATAAGAACCATAAGAATATTAAAAACATAAAAATAACCAAAAGACATGAGCACAATAACGAACATAAGACTAATAAAAAACATAAAAATAATAAAAACATAAGAATAGTAAAAATCATAAGAATAATAAGTAGACATAAGCTTGATAAAAACATAAGAATAATAAAGAGCATAAGGAAGATAAAAAGCATAAAAATAATAAAAATACATAAGCATGATGAAAAACATAAGTATAATAAAAACATAAGAAAAATAAAAAGTATAGGAATAATAAAAAGACATAAGCATGATAAAAAACATAAGCATGATAAAAAACATAACAATAATAAAAATCAATCTAATATCTCACACATTTTACATAGTTAAAAACCTTTGTAAGGCGTGCCCAATACTTGTGAGAAGAATTTGTTCACTGCTTTAAGGCATGGGACACCAGGAATCTCTTCAACGAATTTATCGGAACCTTTTCCAATAAAACCTGAGACATCAGCCGCAATTGGAATTATTGATTCCTTAGGGAAAATATTTTTTAGATTTCCTGCACAAGATCCTTGTATTACGATAGTTTTTTTAAGGTCTTCATATTATTATTATAGTATTAATATTATTGTTATCAATCAAAATGATTGACGCAGCTCTTCCAATATTTTAAACAATTACAGAAGAGAGAGAGAGAGAGAGAGAGAGAGAGAGAGAGAGAGAGAGAGAGAGAGAGAGAGAGAGAGAAAAGAAAAGACTGTTTGACAATAATTCGAAAATATGTATAAAAAAGTATAAACTTTACTCGGGTTCATTCGACATTTTCTATGTCCCGTGTCCCTTCAGGACGTTGGCGATCATGGCTCTCGACAATTTCCTGTCCTTTGCAACTCTTGTTCCGCCATCCATTTACTCAAGCTCGCTCGGTATGTTATGCTTTGTCTTCCTCTGTCCCGCTTGCCTTCAATCTGTCCTGCGCGTATCAAATTTTCCAAGCCCTCTTTCCTCATTAGGCGACTTAGAAACTTCAACTGTGTCTTCCTGATGTTGACTATAAATTTTATCAGTATCCTTCTGTAGAACCCCATTTTGTTTGCTTGAAGTTCCAGCTTTCACTGCCATATAAGATTGATATTCGGTAACAGTTCAGTACTCTTGTCCTTGTTTCCCAAGTAATCTTGCTACCAGTTTAAAATAAGATCTATGGGGTTGATAATTTCCTGTGTTTTTGAAGAATTTGTTATTCTTTTTCTATTTCGTTTTTGCTTTTCAGTAATTGTGTGTGTTTTTTCTCTTACCCATGCCCAGAAAGGGACAATGACAATTGAGGATTTTTTTAATGTAACGAACGTTTAACATATAAAACATTTCGTTTCCGTGATGTCAACCGATAAACGTTGGCAGCTTCATATTTAAAACTTGGTGAAAACCTTCATTTTGTCTGAAGAGTTCGCCATTGACACATTTAATGTTAGAGTGCTTGTGTATAAATCAAAGCAGGAATTATTGGTTTGAGACATTCTATGTTTGTTGTCTCTAAAAAGAGAAAATCAAAGAAGGATGATATTAATATCGAAGATAGACAGCACAAGTTAATCAATTCGGAATCAGTAAATTTTATGGAAATGGTCTGGTGATCAATGCCAAAAGGAAGAACAAGATATTTTTTAATCAATTCCCCCAAATAAAACGATAATGCCACTAAGTTGCAAGTGGCAACAGGGAGTGAAAGCGAATGAAAAGACTTTTGAAGTAAGAGGAAACCCAATCCTAAATACACGAAATAAACGTCTAATCCTCTTAAAAAACCCAGAGGTGAGAGACAGACGATAGGCAAACCTATCTACTGCTATTGAGGAAATAAATTTCAATGTTTAGGTGGGGAAATAAGAAGTACAGACTTGTAGTAGACTTTAGAAGAAACCGGAAAGCGAATCCGAAACAGGAAAAAGAGGATAAAATTAATTTTACTCCCGTTCAAAAAAAAAAAAAGAAAAAAGAAAAAAATAAAGAAAAAAACGGGAGGAGTGTGAACCGATCGATAGGCAAAATTATATAATCCTCTTGAGGAAATAAATTATATAATCCTATTGAGGAAATAAATTATATAATCCGATTTAGGAAATAAATTAAAACTAATTACAGTTTAAGTGTTCAAGAGGGAAATTCGAAATATAGACTTATAGTAGACTTTAGAAGAAGCGGGAAACCCAATCCTAAATAGATAAAAAAAGATAAACGTTTACCTGTTCAAAAGACCTAGGAGGAGTGTGAACTGGATGATAGTAAATCCAATGTACTCCTATAGAGGAAAAATTAAAAGTAAATAAACTTTCGGCGTTTAGGCGGGGAGATTAGAAGTATAGATTTGAAGTAGACTTTAGAAGGAGTCGGAAAGCCAATCCTAAACAGGAAACTAGAGATAAACGTTTACCTGTTCAAAAGATCCTGGAAGGAGTGTGAACCGGACGATAGGCAAACCTATTTACTCTTATTGTGGTAAAAAAATAAAAGTAAATAAAGTTTTAGCATTTTAGCGGGGAGATTAGAAGTATAGAGTTGAAGTAGACTTTAGAAGGAACGTGAAACCCAATCGTAAATGAGAAACTAGCCTTTACTCAGTTTAAAAGAGCGGGAAGGAATGATCCAGAAAAATTGCCTGAACAACCGCAGTAGACACACCGAACAACGAGATTAAAAGAACGATTAATAAAAATGTAACCTTTCCCGCTAAAATCTTTGAAGTGCTTGGATGACATGCAGTCCTTTCGTTTGTTAGGGCAGAATATGAAGGATTGCAAAGAAAAGATGATTTATTTACAAGATGCTGAAGATGAAGAATCACATTGATTTGCAGTCGAAATACCTGTGACAATACCTGTGACAATACCTCTGATGACAATGAATACGTGATGGAAGTTTTGTTCCATTAAATATTGTTCATGACGTTTGGTTCATGTCAAAACAAGTCTAGCCAAATTTTCCAACTTTTTCTTTGATTTTGTTTAAGCATTCCACATTGAAATAATAGAAGATCTGATTATAATGGGGAAATTGAGATAACTTTACAGTGACTAAAACCCACACACACACACACACACACACACACACACACACACACACACACACACACACACATACATACATATATATATATATGATGAAAAATATAGCAAAATCCGAATATGCAAGTTTACTGTTTTAATTTTGTTTTACTGTCGATGTCAGACGTTTCGGTCTAGTAGACCATCTTCAGGAGATCGTTATTGGAAACATATTTATATTTAAGTCAACATGAAGATACGATAGACACAAGACTAGTCAGAAACAGAAAAAAACTGAAATTCTAAAGTCAGCGTTCCCTTTTTTGGATTCGGACACCTTGGCGTCGCGCGGGCGATGCTGCGAAAACGCGCTCCCAAGAAAGAGACTTTATCTTAAGTGGAAAAGAGGAATTCTATTTGAATCTAGAGCTTATCAGTACGTTTGTCAAGCATTAATCTTGCCAGGAACGGGGAGATGTTAAAGATATCATATCGTCGGATCTACATCCACATATTTGCTTACACACACACACACACACACGCGCGCGCGCGCGCACACACACACACACACACACACACACACACACACACACACACACACATATATATATATATATATATATATATATATATATATAGGTAAAAATCAGTGGCTAAGTAATGCAAATGAATCCTAATAATATAAAATATTAAAACTGATCAACAAATAGAATTAAATGTATTTATTACAGAACATATATAAAGTTAGATAACTTTTTAGTGTTGACAAACTCCAGCGGAGAGAAAAGCCCATTGACATGCGGTATTTTTGAATTTCATTTATTTGTAATTTATTTGTGTGTGCGTTTCTAATGATCTGATTGTCTCACAGATTTACAATATATATATATATATATATATATATATATATATATATATATATATATATATATATATGTGTGTGTGTGTGTGTGTGTGTGTGTGTGTGTGTGTGTGTGTGTGTGTGTGTGTATTATAAAATGAACAAAGTCCGACAATTATTTTAAGACATTTTTTATGTTTATACGTTATTAACAGTATTATTTACCGGCCTAAATGTCGGAGGACGAATATTTTCTGTGAAAATTTCTCGGACATTCAGGCCGGTAAATGTTGTTAATACTGTTTATTATAAAACAGAGGATTTACTTAAATATTTGTATCTATAAAAAGAACGTATAAACATAAAAAAAATCTTAAAATAATTGTCGGACTTTGTCCATTTCATAATGTGTGACGTCATTTGTTTGCATTTGGATACGCTTTGAGCAGATATTAATGTACGTGAGAAAATCATAGAAAATTGTAGTTTAAAAACAGTAAAATCGACCTTGCTAACCGAAACGTTCCTCTGTCGCTAAATCGGTAAAAGCACGTCAGGCTATATGACGGTTCCGTATAGGATACAGGCTCATATTTTCTATGAAAATTTCTCAGAAATTATCAGAAGACTGCCAAAAATGCCTAAGTATAAAGAAAGACTCGAAGGATATCGAGGAGTCAGGAGTAGCACATATACGTAATTTGAACAAAAGTTTACGTTTTTCACCCTCCCCGGAAAGAAAACAAAATCCTATAATAATGAAAAAAGATCTTCACCCTCCCCGGAAAGAAAACAAAAATTCTATAATAATGGAAAAAGTACAA
The DNA here is from genome assembly GCA_964036315.1 of Acanthosepion esculentum. NCBI lineage: Eukaryota > Metazoa > Mollusca > Cephalopoda > Sepiida > Sepiidae > Acanthosepion > Acanthosepion esculentum. Next base: position 64,844,465 of record OZ038509.1, on the reverse strand, counting down.
CGTATAGGGCAAATTATGACAAAAATCAAAGCAAATATAAGCTCCCCCCCATCTGTATGTTATCGATGTGGAGGACTACACTGGAATAAGGATTGTCGTTTTAAATATAAAAAAATGTCTAGCGTGTGGAAAAATGGGTCACAAGGCATCCCAATGTAGGAACAGAAAATTTACTAGTAAGATAAGAGCTACTAGAATGCACGACGAAGACAATATTAACAAAAGAAAATACGTGGAACTTGAAATTTTAAATAAAAAGATAAAATTACAACTAAACACAGGTTCGGATTTAACGATAATTAACCTACAGACATGGAGAAAGCTTAATAGACCGACCATGATACATACACAAAAAATTGCTAAGTCAGTTACAGGGAAGCGTATAAAATTCGAAGGAGAAGTGAACTTAAATGTGAAATTCCACGGAAAAACTAAAAGACTCAAGATATTCGTAATGAAAGATACAGAAAATCTGGTGGGCACAGACTGGGTGCAAAAGTTCGACGTATGGGATTTACCTATCAGTTCTTTTTGTAAATTAAAAGAATTAAAAGAAAACGTCCAACCAGTATTTAAAAAGAAGCGAAACGTGCCGTTTGCTACTATAGAAAAAATCGACAAAGAATTAGAGAGACTTGAACAAACTGGGATCCTTTCAAAAATAGAGTTTAGTGAATGGGCGGCACCAGTAGTCTATGTAAAACAGAAATCAGGAGAAATCCGTGTATGCGCAGATTTCTCCACTGGGTTAAATAAGGCTATAAAAGACCATCATTACCCATAACCAAGCCCGGAGGAAATATTTACTAAGCTGAACGGCGGGAAAGTATTTTCTAAAATAGATTTAAGCGAGGCTTATCTGCAGATCCCAGTACAAGAAGAGAGTACGAAAATTGACTGTACAAATTCAACAGACTACCATTTGGGGTGAAAGTTGCACCGGCAATTTTTTAACAGACAATGGATACAATGTTCATAGGCCAAAATTTTGCGACCGTTCACTTGGACGATATTCTAATTAAAAGCGACAATGTTGAAGAGCATGCATCGCACATAAAGGATGTTTTCAAAAGACTTCAGGACTTTGGGTTTAAAGTAAAAGGAAAAAAATGTGATTTTTTCTTAAATGAAATCCAATACTTAGGTCATATAATTAATGAAAGTGGCAGAAAGCCGGATCTAGACAGGGCATCTGCGATAAAAAATATGCCGGAACCAAAAAATGTCGCAGAATTACAAAGTTTTCTTGGCCTAGCAAACTACTACGGCGAATTTATTGAAAATATGCATAGATTGAGGGCACCCCTCAACGAATTATTAAAAAAAGAGAACAAATGGAATTGGACATAAGACTGTCAGAAAGCGTTTAAGGAGATAATACAAAAATTAACTTCGGAGCTAGCACTAACTCATTTCGACCCAAAACTAGAAATTATTATCGCGAGTGACGCGAGCTCACACGGAGTAGGAGCTTGTATTCTACAACAGATGCGGGATGGCACAAAGAAGACCATAGCATTGTTACCAGCGGAGAGAAATTATTCACAGATTGAAAATGAAGCACTAGGCATAATATTGACCGTAACTCGTTTTCACAGATATATATATGGAAGAGAGTTTACACTTCAAACGGACCACAAACCTCTTCTTACGATTTTTGGATCAAGAAAAGGATTACCAATCTATACAGCTAACATACTTCTAAGATGGGGAACTACGTTACTGAACTACAATTTCAAACTTGAGTTCTTACCATCGAAGAAAATTGGGCACGCTGATGGACTATCGCGATTAATACCTGCAAAATGCGAACCGCTGGAAGACTCGGTAATAGCGGCGTTACAAGCCGAAGATGAAATCAGTAAAGTGTTATAGAATACAGTAAAGGAACTACCTGTGACCTTGCTAGAGATAAGAAGAGAAGCGGAAAAGGATGAATTTATTCAAAATACCAAGAAAAAAATAGAAGAAATGGAAAGGAATTTAACAGACAGCTTCTCAATTTGTGATAACATATTATTATATAACGAAATAGTGGTCATACCAAAATTGTTACAAAGGCTACTGGCCTAACATGGACAATGATATTACGCAAATGGTGGAAAGATGTAAAGGCTGTGCGGCAAAAGCACCACATGCTATACAGAAACCATGGCCTAAGGTGGACAGCTCTTGGTCCAGAATACATGTGGATTATGCGGGACCCATAGAGGGTTACTACTACTTAAGAACAGTAGATAGTTTCAGTAAATGGCCAGAAGTTTTAGATTCAAACACCCGACGACAGAAAATACTATAAACTGTTTCCATGAATTATTCGCTAGATTCGGCTTCGTGGATTGCTTGGTAACTGATAACGGTACACAATTTACCCCCAGCGACTTCAAACAATTCTGTGAGACGTACCAAGTAAAGCATATTATGATAGCTCCGTACCACCCACGGTCTAACGGGCAAGCTGAAAGATTCGTAGACACACTAAAGAGAGCTCTAAAAAAAGCAGAGGATGTACCGACAGAAAAAGCTATGCAGCAGTTTCTCCAAGTATACAGAATAACACCTAACGGGAACACACCATCTGGTCTTTCACCAGCGGAAGTGATGTTTGCCCGGACTGTGTTTGATAAGTTATTGCCGAACAAGAACAATAACCAGCATACACCTGTAGTACCCAAGAGATCATTTAAACCAGGAGAACGGGTTTACTTCAGGATGTACAGGAACAATATGGCTTACTGGGAACCTGGCACAATAATTAACAGACTAGGAAATGTAATGTACACAGTACAAGGCGAAAAGTTTACCCACAGAAGACATATTGACCAAATACAAAAAAGATGGGTTGTGGAGCCAAGCTCGTCACCTACAGAAAATGACGATTCAATGGATGCAATCTTTGGAGCTTTTGAGATTCAAAGACCACAGGAAGACACAGAAACTAGAAGGTCAAACAGGAAGAGAAAATTTACCGAACCTCTGATTATCGACCATAAGAGGAAAAAATACTAACTCCCCCCAAAAGGGATCTAAGGAGGGGGTGTTGCGGGATCTCTCCTTTTCACACAAATGGACTCACCCAAGGTATACATATACTACTACCAGTGAATACCCGGACAGTCAAGTCGGACAGTAGTAGTAGTAGAACGTTGAGTCGGTCGAGTAGTAATAGAGGAGGGTAGCACAAGAGTCACAGTAACGAGCACGTAGACTCAGTAAGAAGTCATACAGCGATACGTCGATACCAAAGACTTTATATATATTTGTCTACTAACCCCGCATTCCTGGAACTATTAACCTGTATTACCACTTTGTATTATTACGTTAATACATTTCTTTCCTATATTCATTCTTGGCGTTTGTTATTATTTGATACCGGATTTCATCCCGGAATCCACAACACAGTCTTACACAACGTATGCAATTATCCTTCGTTTCTACCTACGTTTCTAAAATTAGACCAACTTCGATGGTATTGCGATGGTTCTACCTCTCGGACCTACTCTATCTAATTTCAACATGATACATAAAGTTTTCCTATTAGCAAAATGCCACGATGAGATACAAAACATTAAACAAAAATTCTAGAATAACTCAAGCCTGCACTTAATTTCGAACTCAATATTTATAAGAATTATAAAGCGCAATGTGTCTGTCCGTCGGTCAGTTTTTCGATCTTGGCGAATCCTAAACAATCTGAAGTAACAATTAGTAACTACTGTAGTTACACTCGGTTAAAAATATAAATAAATAATTCATTTAAAGTTAAATTTAAATATCAAACAGAGTAAAAGGTTTTAAAAACAATTCTTTAATAAAGGTTTCACGTTAATTTCGCTTTTCATTGCAATTCCAATTCATATCGTCTAATTAAATCATGATTAAAACAAGCGGGGTACGGTACGTTACTCATGTGTTACCCCCCCCCATTTCTAGCACCCGTACTGTGACGTATTCGAAATATTGTATACTTCTGGTTCCCCAATGTCTTTTAAGAGTGACTATATGTGAAGGATTCATAAAGAATGGTGGTTTTAAAAGAAAATAAAAATTTGCGCTCAAAATGAATGTAATCAAACTACGCAGATCGGTTCGTCTACGAAGAAAGGCTCAGTCAGTTATGTGCCATGCGTGATACACGCTTAGACGATCATGTATCTTACGATACATGACTATCGAGGCAGATTTTTTCCCCGTAGTAGGTTGCTATTTCTTTCTGCGGTAGACCAGTTGCCATCCAAGGCTATAGTACCCGGGCTGTCCTGCTATTTACCCATAGCTGGGGTGGGGTAGAAGAAGAGGATTCATACCTTTTCCCAAGGGTATTAGCACGTAGGTGAATGTAATGGATTTGACTGGAATGTCAGTCAGTTATGTGGCATGCGTGATACACGCTTAGGCGATCATGTATCTTACGATACATGACTGACGAGGCAGATTTTTTCCCCGCAGTAGGTTGCCATTTCTTTCTGCGGTAGACCAGTTACTATCAAAAGCTATAGAACCCAGTCTGTCCTGCTATTTACCCATAGCTGGCTACAATTCCTCAAGCCGAGCCGCTACCCATTACTCCACCGTAAGACTTAATAATGAAAACCTTTTAAACAACGTCTTATTCGAAGCCAATATAATAACTTCTCTTTATGAGGAAAACACAAACAAAAACCAGTGGTTACAAATGTGAATGCCCTCACAATTATAAAATAGCTATTATATAAAAAAACAAAAACATTATTTACGGGGTAAAAATAATCACTTCTCCGGAAACATTATTCTATAAGAAACTAAGGAAAACATACTTTAATCAACAATAACTCCCACAACCACGTAGTCGGTGAACAAATAAAATAAGCCTTGGTTAAATTTATGATAAAATAATACAAGACATCAACCTGATGCAAATAAAAATAAACACTCCATCAATTTATTCTATCGTAACCAAATGCAATCTTATTATCAACAGGATGAAAATGAAATTAACTATAGCTTGTTCTAACATTCACCATGGAGATAGCGATAAAGTAGCGATAAGCTTGTGACTTTGTGTTCGTTTGAAACTGGAAAATAAGTCACCATCATCAACGGGAGGCAACAAGCCCACTAAGATGCAAGGGCTTACTGAGTGTTAGAAAATATGAAAAAACCTGCTATTAATGAGAGAGGACAATAAAAGAACTGGAATTAAGAAGACAGAAGATAATGATTGATATTGCATTTAAATTTTTGAAGATCAAAGGCAATAAAGCCACTAGGATGCAAGGGGTTACTGAGTGTTAGAGAATATGAGAAAAACTACTATTAATGAGAGAGGACAATAAAAGAACTGGAATTAAGAAGACAGAAGATAATGATTGACATTGCATTTAAATTTTTGAAGATCAAAGGCAATAAAGCCACCTGTACGGTGGGCAACAGTCAAAAATATCATAGATCGCCATAAAAGAGGGTGGAAGGATACAGAAGTTGCTGTATAGGTCACATGGGTCACATGACGGATGCTTAATGACGTCACTCCATAGAGCGACGAAATCTTTAATTTTTCAGTTCGTTGACAGCAACCAAACGGCAAGGTTACTTTCAGTAACCCCCTCCCTCGTTCTTGTCATCAGCATCTTAAAAGCACATGGTACAGTTTCTCTTTGGGAATATCTTTCTAAGATATAGAATTAAACTTCAGTTCGTAAAAGATATGGAAGTTCATTCGCAAGCATCAACAATAGATTCGAAGATCTAAGTGACAAAATGTAGGTTATAAATAGATTCTGGCGAGCTCAATAAACTCTTACCCACGGGGGGTTCGGGCGTTACAAGCAACCAAGAAAATTTTGAAATTTAACAGGGGAAATTTGAGGTTATATAAAATGGATATTAATGTGTATTCTAAAGCTAACATTAGCTACTTCAACTCATTGGCTTCTGATTCTATCACGAAAATGGGTTTTATTTTAACAAGTACTTTAAAAACATTGATTTTGTGGAAAAATTCGCATGAAGAAAAGTTGAAGGGATCCTCTGGAATTAGGGGTCCTGAAGCATAAGCTTTATTAGTTTCACAGTAGATCCGTCACTGCAAAGAATTGATATTCAGCTTATTTGTACGATTATCTGCTTAAGATCAGAGTGTAGTACCTGTCTAAAATCAGGGCCTTCTGATTTGTTTTATTATACTTCTTTGTATGACCGTCACGATCTCTTTATTTTTTTCGGAGAAGGGAAGGAAGAAAGAATGAAAGAAAGACATAGAGAAAAAGGAAAAACTTAAAAAACATTAAAGAAAAGAAAGGGAGAAAGAAGTAAAAGTACAATGAAAGATCTAATAAATGAAAGCCGAAAAATAAATAAAAAAGGAAAACAAAATGAATGAAATCTAATAGAATGAAAGAAAAAAGAGAATGAAGAAGAGTGAAACAAATAAAATAAGCAAGAGAGAAAAAATAAAAAAAGGAATGAATGAATAAAAGAAAGAAAGAAAGAAAGAAAAGAAAACGATTTGGGAAAAAGAAAGATTAAGAAAAATGAATGAAGTCTGAAAAAATAATAAGAATCGGAAAATAAGGAAACAAAAAAGCTAAAAGAAGAAACTAAAGGAATTAATAAAGAAAGAAAAAGAAAGGAAGGAAGAAAAAAGAAAAAGAAAGGAGAAATAAGTAAATAAAAAGAAAGAAAGTGAATGAAACTTGAATCAAGCCATATAAGAGAAATAAAATAATAAAGAATGAATGAAAAGAAAGAAATAGAAAATAATTAAATAAAAAGAAAGAAAGAGAAAAGAAAAAGAAAGAAGGAAGATAGAAAAAGAAAGAAAGGAAAAAGTAAGGAAGAAAAACGAAGAAAGGATAAGTAAATAAAATGAAAGAAAGAGAATGAAAATTGAATCAAACCATATAAGAGACAAAATAATGAACAAAATAATGAAGAACGAAAGAAAGAAAAAAGAAAGAGAAAAGAATTAAATCAAAAGAAAGAAAGAAAGAGAAAAGAAATTAATAGCCCTGAAATAAAAAAGAAACGATATTCCTGAATTAGAAAAGAAACAAGATCCCTGAAATAAAAGAAAGAAACAATATCCCTGAAATAAAAAAAAACCCAGATCTCTGAAATAAAAATGAAACAAGATCCCTGAAATAAAGAAGAAACGAGATCCCTGAAATAAAAAAAATAACATCCCTGAAACAAAAAAGAATCAAGATCCCTGAAATAAAAAAAATAACATCCCTGAAACAAAAAAGAATCAAGATCCCTGAAATAAAAAAAAGAAAGGACATCCCTGATATAAAAAAGAAACAAGATCCCTGAAATAAAAAAGAATCAAGATCCCTGAAACAAAATAAAGAAACGAGATCACTGATATAAAAAAGAAAGAAGATCCCTGAAATAAAAAAGAAACGAGATCCGTGAAATAAAAAAGAAACGAGATCCCTGAAAATAAAAAAGAAAGGTTATTCCTGAAATAGATAAGAAACAAGATCACTGAAATAAAAAAGAAACGATATTCCTGAAATAAAATAAACAAGATCCTGAAATAAAAAAGAAATGATATTCCGGAAATAAAAAAGAAACGAGATCCCTGAAATAAAAAAGAAACGATATTCCAGAAATAAACAAGAAACAAGATCCCCGAAATAAATAAAAAGAAACGATATTCCTGAAATAAAAAAGAAACAAGATCCCTAAAATAAAAAAGAAACAAGACCCCTGAAATAAAAAAAGAGACAAGTTCCCTGAAATAAAAAAAGAATGATCCCTGAAATAAAAGAAACAAGTCGATGAAATAAAAAAGAAACGATATTACTGAAATAAAAAAGAAACACGATCGCTGAAAAAAGAAACATGATTCCTGAAATAATAAAAAAAGAAACGTGATCCCTGAAATAAAAAAGAAATGATATGCCTGAAATAAAAATGAAACAAGATCCCTGAAATTAAAAAAAGAAACAAGATCCCTGAAATAAAAAAGAAATGAGATTACTGAAATAAAAAAAGAAACGAGATCCCTGAAATAAAAAAATGAACCAAGATCTCTGAAATAAAAAAGAAACAAGATCCATGAAATAAAAAAAGAAACTAGATCCCTGAAATAAAAAATGTAGATCCCTGAAATAAAAATGTAGATCCCTGAAATAAAAAGAATTAAGATCCCTGAAATAAAAAAAAGAAACTATATTCCTGAAATAAAAAAGAAACAAGATCCCTGAAATAAAAAAGAAACGATATTCCTGAAATAAAAAGACAAGATCCTTGAAATAAAAAAAAGTAGAAGATTCCTGAAATAAAAAAAGAAACAAAATCCCTGAAATAATAAAGAAACACTATCCCTGTAATAAAAAAAAGAAACGAGATCCCTGAAATAAAAACAGGAACAAGATCCCTGAAATGAAAAAAGAAACATGAACCCCGAAATAAAAAATAAAACAAGATCCCCGAAATAAAAATGAAACAATATCCATGAAATATAAAAGAAACGAAAACCCTGTAATAAAAAAAGAAACGAGATCCCTGAAATAAAAAAAATAAACGATAGCCCTGAAAAAAAAGAAGAATCAAGATCCCCGAAATAAAAAAAAGAAGCGAGATCCCTGAAATAAAAAAGAAATCGAAATAAAGTTATTTTCCAACTGAAAAAACAAAAAACCTTTTTTTCTCACCAATACTCGCGTTTTTGAATTACAAAAGATTTTTTCTCTGATGTGCTAATTAGGAAATAATTTCTTTCGTCTTTCATTTGTTTGCGAATTTTCAATTAAAACCCACCTAAAAGCTAATGTAATAAATATTTGCACATTAAAAGAATGTAAAAATGTTCGATGCAATTAGAATCCGAAGCGAAAACAATAATAAAATTGTTCAAAACACTTCTTTTGTTTTTCAAATTTTAAGAAAGACAATTTTCTCTGTGACGCCATCAAACTGCGTCTCCCATGATCAACTCGTTCTGCTTTTACTGATCATCACCAGTCTGCACACGTGATAATAACGGCATTGCGCAGCTGAGACCCTCACCACCTCGTTGTACATATCTCGGTTGAGCGTCAATGTCTTTCACATCTGTGAATGATCGTTCAGTCCACTCAGTGACGTTATCAAACCAATTTTTCCCAAACAGTTATCTTGTAGGATGTTGTTTCTTATGGCGTGGTCATATCATTTTAAACGTCCTGGGATAAACTAGGTCCAACAGCAAGGCCTCTGACCAGGAGGTTTTGAGGAGCGTGGAACCACCTCTTAATTGCTGGTGTTCCCAGATCCACCTTGGCCCAGGGTGGTAGAACCTGTTAGGGTCACAGCTATGGGCAAATAGTTGACCCACAACCTGACTATGAAAGTGTAAAAATAGATTCTAATACCAGAAATTTTTAAAAATTAGTACCAGCAATAAATTTTTGGAGAAAGATCTTACCAGCAATAAAAATCTTGTCATCATTAAATAACCCACTGAGGTTAATATGCCACAAAACAAAACGAACCAAACTATACATATTTGAAAAAAGATTTACCAACTATACATTTTTGAAAAAATAAAAGGAAATTTTGTCGGCATTAAATAATCCATTGAGGTTGATATGCCGTAAAACAAAACAAAACAAAACAAACCAAACCAAATAGATTTTTTTACAAAGAATACATATTCTATTCATACGAACCTATCCTAAAAATCTTGTCGGCATTAAATAACCCATTGAGGTTGATATGCCGTAAAACAAAATAAACCAAAGCAAACCATTTTAAATTCATGGTGGTTCTGAGGATCCGTTTGGGGTTGATGGTGTCGTGCACTTGTAAAGCGGTCTACATAGAAGATGTTTTCTGGTCGTTCTGTAATATGACATTTCTAATGTTTGGATTCTTCGTGGAATTCTGTTGTTAATGTCCAAGATTCGGAGAGCGTAAAGCAATATTGAGAAGACCAATGCATACAGTGATGACCAGAGCTTGCCAGCTGATTTGTCCTTTGCTCTAGTGGGGTTCGCTCCAATACCCGTGGCCTGACGTGTCTGATCCATGAATTTTAGAACTGGTAGCACTAAGGAATATAGAATGTAGTTCGTCTGAGCACTTTCCATCGAAATATCGATAGAGCAACGAGAGTCTTGCGACGTTTCACCTGTGAGGAAAGGGGTTGTAGGGTGGAAAATAATTCGTCACCCACAAGGAGGCGGTGACGCTTTTGGACTCTATCAAAACCGGAACGTGAAGACTGTGCAGCTCTTACCAATATATGGCAGAATTTATCTTGCTCTTCAAAATAGTGGGAAGAGTAAAGTACTTATCAATACTTACCAATAGTCGCCTAAGGCATTTTGAGGAACCCTGAGAGAACACCCATTCCTCACAATAGCTGATAATTCCTGGTGCATTCGGTGATGATAGAACGTCACATGTTTGATTGACAAAGCTTTCAATGCAACCAACAAGAACTGAAATGTTTTGGGGTGAAATTATAGTCAGTTTCGTGATGGGCAACTGACTAGTTCCAACTGGTATTAAGATGACAGCTCGGACTTCTTTTAGGGTAGCATTATATGGGGAGAAGCGGTAAGCCCAGAGTGATGTTTGGATAATATTAAAATGACCGTTCAGGCGTACATTGCTATTTTGAAGACATGGTTCAAAAAGCCAGGCACGTTCAGATAATTTTTATTCACGATTTTACGACGATAATTTTTATGTTCCAACACATTCGGCACAGGAAAACTAATAAATATTTTATTAATATGACAGACAGATAAATAGATAGATATGAATAGAGTGAGATAGATAAATATGAAAAGCCCGAAAGAAATAGATAGATAAGAACAGATTGGATAGATAAATAGATATGAATAGGCTGAGATAGATATATAGCTAGATATCACACATTGTGAAATGGACAAAGATCGACAATTATTTTAAGACATTTTTATGTTTATACATTCTTTTTATAGATACAAATATTTAAGTAAATGCTCTGTTTTATAATAAACAGTATTAAACAAGATTTACCGACCTGAATGTCCGAGAAATTTTCATAGAAAGTTTTCGTCCTCCGACAGGATTCGAATCTGTATCCTATACGGAACCGTCATATAGTCTGACGTGCCTTAACCGTTTCGGCCACAGAGGAGCGTTTGGTTAGCAAGGTCGATTTTACTATCTTTAAACTTCAATCTTCCATGATTCTCTCACGTACATTCATAACTGCTCATGGCGTATCAAATGTAAACAAATGACGTCACACAATTATTTTAAGACATTTTTTATGTTTATACATTCTTTTTATAGATACAAATATTTAAGTAAATACTCTGTTTTATATTCTCGGACATTCAGGCCGGTAAATATTGTTTAATACTGTTTATTATAAACAGAGTATTTACTTAAATATTTTTATCTATAAAAAGAATTTATAAACATAAAAATGGCTTAAAATAATTGTCGGACTTTGTCCATATATATATATATATATATATATATATATATATATATATATATATATAGCTCAGTCAGTCAGTTAAGTGCCATATGTGATACACGATTGACCGATCATGTATTTTTCGATACGGTGTAGGTTGCCATTTTCTTTCTGTGGTTGCCAACACAGACTAAAGAACCGAGTCCGTCCTGCTATGTTTTATGTTTATATATTCTTTTTAGAGATACAAATATTTAATTATTCATGGAAGATTGAAGTTTAAAAGCAGTAAAATCAACCTTGCCAATCGAACGATTCTCCGTGGCTTGATCGGATTAGGCACGTCGGGCTAAATGACGGTTCTGTATAGGATACAGGTTCGATTCCTGTCGGAGGACGAATATTTTCTCGGATATTCAGGCCGGTAAATGTTACTAATACTTTTTATTATAAAACAGAGCATTTACTTAAATATTTGTATCTATAAAAAGAATGTATAAACATAAAAATGTCTTAAAATAGATATATATGAAAAGAAAGATAGATAAATAGATATATGAACAGAAAATGAACAGATAGACATATGTGCACGCACGCGCGTTTGTGTGTGTGTGTGTTTGTGTGTGTGTGTGTGCGCGTATGCGCGTGCGTATACAAGAGTTTATCGTTTTCACCCGCAGTAACCTTCGTATTGGTTACATAATAAATTGGGAAGAAACGATATAAACATCTTGGAAGATACAAAGAATCTTTGGAGAGCTGAAGATCATCATTCTTGCCGGGAGTATCACAAAGTTCGGCGCCCTCCATGGGTGGGAAACGTGCTCCGAATGCACGACAACCGGTTCCCCAAGTCAAATTAAAACGTCCACCTGAAGGAAGATGAAAGAGCGAGATGAGGACGGAGGAAACGCTACACAAAGGCACTAAAGGCAATCTTGAAGAATCTCAGGAACAGCGTGGACAAATGAGAAACTCTCTCTCTCTCTCTCTCTCTCTCTCTCTCTCTCTCATGACATGACCCCCAAGAGGTGAGTGAGGTACTAATGAGCAGATCATGTCGAAAGATCACGTCCTGAAAATCTTCGGGACAAAAGAGAAGTGAATAAAAGAAAGAACTAAATTACTGAATAAATATCCCCTTGCAATTGTTGTCACAAGATGTGTGGCGCTAGAAGGGGCTCGTTAAAATCCTGTACACGCAGGTGAATAACTACAAAAGACAGTTTGCGTCGTTTCAAAAGATTCAGACAACCACTGTAAAATTTTATCTTTTAAATTTAACCTTAGATTAAATAGGAAAAAAAAACACAATTTAGTTAGCGGGCTGGTATGAAAATTACCGTTAGATGAGAAGTCTTTTAACATGCTTGGAGCGGCGAACACTGACACCATTGTCCAAAACACTTTAAACTTATCAACCATGTAGGCGTTTCTCAGGATAGAATGTTTCCTCTCATTCTCTCTGTTACTCTTTGTTTATATATATATATATATATATATATATATATATATATATATATATATATATATAAAGAGAGAGAGAGAGAGAGAGAGAGATAGATAGATTCTATATTCAACACCAACACTTGAAAAGACACCAGAAGTGTTGAAACAAAATGGCTATTTTTGTAGTGATTTTATAACATATTTATGTTATAATTTTCGAATAAACAATTTTATATATATATATATATATATATATATATATATATATATCAGTAATGAAAAGGTTGGTAATCCGTATGGATAATCACAAGGAGGATGTAAAAAGGTCAATATCTGGTCCTTACCACCCTCCATTACTCTTAAATGTCTTAATAAAAAATCGATTTAAAATGATTCCTATCTCTCAGTTCCCTCTCTAATTTCGACCGTGTCTGTCATACTCCTCCTCCTACTCTCTCTGTGTCACCTTACATCAACTTAAAACTACCCGTCAAAAGCGTATAAGAACTATATGTAAATTTTTCACACTTGTAAGTATGGTCTGATGAACCAGGTAAAAATCATAAATCTGGGGAAATAAATTATAACCAATGGGCCCTTAAGGTTGTCTGTTTTCTGTTTCATTTGAAATTTTATATATATATATATATATATATATATATGTAATTGTATTTTATATATATATATATATATATATATATATATATATATATATATATATATATATATAAAGCGAATTTTAATATATATATATATATATATATATTTAAATAAATTGTGGGAGGTACAGAACCGTAATATAGCCAGGAAAACAAAGAATTTGTTCCTAATAGGCATTATATATATATATATATATATATATATATATATATATATATATATATATATATATATATATATATATATATATATATAAAGCGAATTTTCAAACAGCGACTATTACTGCTGATAATGCAAGACACTCCAGCCGGATCTAGTTCTCTAGGTCACTGGCGTGTTTATGAAAAAATAAATACGCAAAAATTCGCCTTTCTCTCTGCCGGGCGCCAATAGCCTAAAGGTTAGAATCTGCAATTGATGCCAAATCGGTCGGGTTTCGGGCCCGCCTTGAAGCGATCGGATGTCTAGCCATATTGAGGAGCTGTGATACAGCGAAACAGTCTGTTCGTGGATGACGCTATACATACATATATATATATATATATATATATATATATATATATATATATATATATATATATATATATATATATATATATATAAATCTGCGTGTGTGTTCGCTGATAGAATATAATTGATGATTGACTGGGTGTACCATAATATCGATCATCGAAGTGATATCTTTTGTAAAAGACCGTTGTTAAATTCGAAAATTAAGTTGAACTTCGATACTTAGTCTGATGAAATATCATTATAACAAGAAACAGAATGACTCGCCATTTGTTAAAACTTTCTTCTTGATTGATGATAAAGAATTATTTCTACGACAAACTCATTCAGTCAACTGTGACGACAAAGAAATTATTTTGGTAAGGATAAAGTGAAAATAGAAAATAACTAAAAAAAACACAGACAAGGGGAATGAGAGACAATAAAAAAATAAGTCGGTTACATATGAGCAGAGAAATATTTTAGAAAAGAAAACAACTGATCACCAGATCATTTGGACGAACTCTTTGTCCAGAGAACACATCACTTGTACGAACATAAAAAAAAGCGTCATTCTTTTTTTTTTACTTTAATCAATTCAAGTAAGGCGACAATGCCACTAAGACGCAAGGAGCGACTGGGAATGAAACTATCTACTCATACTGAGGAAAAATAAATAATAAATAGTAAATATTTCCGATTTTAGGCAGAGGCGTTGCAAGTCTAGAGTTTAGAAGGAACAGGAAACCTCCATCTTAAAGACGAAACAATGGGTAAACCTCTGCCCCTGTTCAAAAGACCGGGGAGGAGTATCAACCGGACGATAGACAAACCTATCTACTCCTATACCTACTCTTTAATCGCAGTGCCTTGTCAGTCATATTCAGTGAATATATATATATATATATATATATATATATATATATATATATATATATATATATATAGCGAGAGAGAGAGAGATAGATAGATAGATAGAGAGAGAGAGAGAGAGAGAGAAGATATAGGTTTAATTTTTAGTGCATGAACACAACAAGATTCTTTTGCAGATATAGAGTGTGTAAGAAATATTTACATGAAAAATCTAATAAACAGCTTAATCGTAGTGCCTGGCCAGTCGTCGTCAATGAAAACTATATAAAAGAGGTGTGTGCTGCTCAAATACTATATATATATATATATATATATAATTTATTTTAGGATATTAAAACAAAACATCTAAGAATCGCTACACAATTGCAGTCGTGTTTCAACGCATAACAATGCGCCTCCTCAGGCGATTGTAAATTACTGGCGAGTGAACGATTAGTTTGGTTTCAAAAGCAAAATGCATCCTCATTTTTCGAAAAAAAAATAAGGCTATATATATATATATATATATATATATATATATTTAAAGACATTTTTATGTTTATACATTCTTTTTTATAGATACACGTATTTAAGTAATTGCTCTGTTTTATAATAAACAGTATTGAATAACATTTACCAGCCTGAATTTCCGAGATATTTTCATAGAAAATATTCGCCCTCGACAGGATTCGAACCTGTATCCTATACGGAACCTTCATATAGCCTGACGTGCCTTAAAACAGAGCATTTACTTAAATACTTCTATCTATAAAAAGAATGTTAAACATAAAAATGTCTTTAAATAGTTGTCGGACTTTGTCCATTTCATAATATATACGTGCATTAGTCTTGAGACCAAGATACAGGTCTACAAGGCTGTAGTTCTTTTGTATGGTTCAGAGTCCTGGACACTGTACGGAAGACAAATTCAGCATTTGTATGTATTTCACAAGGGCTGTCTTCAGGAAATTTGTGGAATAAACCCAAGCCAAAGGATGGCCAATGCTGACCTTTTCACCATGTGTAATATTGATGGTATTTCTCATGAAGTCACAATTACGCTGGGATGGTCATGTGCTACGTATGCAAGACAACGGAATACCAAAAATGCTCATGTACAGTCAACTTGACAGTGGTCATCGAAGCGTGGGCCGACCATTGCTTAGATACAGGGACAAACTGAAAAGTAACCTCTCAGCTGCGAATATGGACCATGCTACGTTTGAGGACATAGCAATTGATCGCAATGAATGGAGGACTACTTGCTACAATGGCATCAAGAACAATGCAGCATCAAACATCACCAAGCTTCGTCACACTAGGGAAAGGACTAAAATATCTGCTGCTGTACAGGCCACACACTCCAACAATCCACACTCTTGCACAATCTGTAGACTTCTTTGCAAATCACTAGCAGGACTGAAATGTCACTTGCGACTTACACACATGGTTGAATAAGCACAATTGTCGGAACCTCATACGTTGAAACCGACGGGAGAGTCCATCATCATCATCATCATATATATATATATATATATATATATATATATATATATATATTGAAATAAATATGGTAATCCGTATGGAATTTCCAAGAGAATAAAGATCCAAGGTGACCACTATGTCAGAGATAGAGCAAAATTATTAATTAATGAATATCAAATGCGTAAAATTATTTCATGAAAGCTATAAAAAGAGCTTCCAATCTTTTCAGACTTGCAAACCAAATATAAACGGAAAAAATTATTTCCAGGTTAAATTCAACAGAGACAGATATCGTATTGAGGGCGAAAGAGAAAGAGAAAGAGAAAGAGAAAGAGATTCAAATTTATGAACATCTTCCTGTGTCTCTTACTCGCTAAGAATCTAACGTATATATATATATATATTCAATTTAACAAACGTTTATAAATTTATCTTAAAAATAGTGTTTGGTTAAAAACATTTAAAAAAATATTCAGAACTCAGAAAGATTTAGAATTTACCATACAATAGTATAAGTACCTAACATAATTCCCTAAGAGATTTAAATTAAATTATCCGAAAGATTTAAATAAAATAATTAATAATTATTAAGATATCCAGAGAAAGTTAGTTTATTCTATTTGTAAAGTATATTAAGCAGGATGTATTTATTACATTTTAACAGGTACATTTTTAACGGAGGTACTTTAAATTAAAAGTAAAATAAATGGAACCCTAATTCTCCAGTGTATAACTATTACAGTTACGAGTTTAGTTAAAAAAGTACCCGAAATTATATTTATATGAAACCTGTTTTATATAGATTAAAGTTTAGTACCTAATTTGGTCAAAAATATATATTCTCTTAAACCACTTACAAGTAATATATATTCAGGTAACATATATTCAGGTAACATATATTGTAACAATGACAGTCAAATTTGCAATATTATGAGTCTAAAATAGTAAACAATTTAATGATTTCGAGAAAATGAAGCAATCATCTAAGTATCTTTTTCAAGATTTCCTGGAACGCTTATGGCAACTTTTGACATTAGTAGCCTATACAGCAAAATACCCCATGAACTAGGTGAAAAGGTAATCTCATTCTGGATTGAAACACATCCAGAAATACTACATCCAAGATTCACTAAAGAGTTCATTATCGATAGTATAGACCTAATTCTAAACAATAACACCTTTGAATTTGACACCAAAAACTATATCGAAACTATGGGTACTGCAATGGGAACAAAAATGGCACTAACATATGTCACCCTAACATTAGTTTACCTAGAAGAAAACCTCTATGAAAGGATAGAACAAATATATGGGGCAAATATAAAAACCCAATTCTCTAAATCTTGGAAAAGATACTTAGATGATTGCTTTATTTTCTGGAAATCCTCATGGGGTGATATTAACCAATTCCACACTCTACTTCAAAACTTACACCCAAAATTCAATTTCACACAAGAATATAATTTTAACAAATTACCATTTTTAGATATACTCATTAGAAATAAAAACAACGACATAATCACATATATCTACCACAAACCTACAGACACCCAACAATATCTTCATTTCAAGAGCCATCACCCAAAAAGGCTGCCTAAAATCCATCCCCTATTCTCTAGCACGTAGGGTTTGTACTATAGTGACTGATAAACACCTCCGAAAAACCCGCCTAGAAGGACTACATAAAACTAAAAAAAAACGAGGCTACCCCACAACACTAATAAACAAAGGTTTTGAACTCGCAAAAAAATTCCCCTAGACCGACTTTGAAATAAAAAGAAACGTAACATCAAACAAACTCTAGCACATGTCTCAACATACAACAAAAACAATCCAGAATTATTCACAGAAATTACAAAAAATCTAGACCTACTTAGCAAGAATAATAAACTGAAAAATATACTAAAAATAAGCCAAAATAAAAGCAAACACCAATCTAAAACACATCCAAAATTTAACCAACACACAATACAGGGAGTCACAAAATGCAACAATAAAAATGATGTGGGGTTTGTGACATCATTATAGAAGGAAACTCCTACACTTTTGAAAACCCCAAAACGACATTCATAATAAATAAAAACTTAAACTGCAAATCCAAAAATGTGATTTATGTACTCAAATGCACAAAATGCAAGAAGTCATATATAGGTATCAATCAACAACTAAACAACATGCTCTCCCTGCACAAAAGCAACATAAAATTACCAGACAACAGAAAACTTTTTGTATCACAACACATCTTCAAATGTAACCAGGGCAAATTTAAAATTATGCCAATATATCAAACAGACAATTATTCTTACCTACAAATACAAGAAATAAACTTCATAAACAAATTTAAACGAGAACTAAATAGATCATAACACCACACGGAAAAAGCACACATCATGCACGCATAGTGACCAAATACAGTGATCAAACCACTCAGATACATGCACACACGCACACATGGGGGTGTTTGTGGGGCACGAACGTATATATATATATATATATATATATATATATATATATATATACACATATTGACAAAATCAGGAGAACTACTCACAGGCACGTACACAAACCCCACACAACTTAGGAAGTATGTGTGTATGTGTGTACATATATATGTGTGTATGTATGTGTATGTGTATATTGATTGCATGTTACTTGGGAAGTATGTGTATGTACGTGTGTATGTGTGTGTGTATATACTGATTCCTTGTAATGAAACGTATTTGTGTGTGTGCGTATTTGTGTGTTTGTGTATGTGTGTATGTATGTGTAGGTGGGTGTACAGATGTGTTCATTAATTCCATTGTAGTGAGACAGTGTGTATGTATGGAGAGGGGATATACACATATATACACGCATGCTGACAAAAGCACCCGAATATGGAAATAGATCTAAGAACACACAGGGGTCATTAAAAGATAAGCATACCGATAACTACTCCATCATTCCTCGAACCAATCTTAATTGTTTTATAACCATTCACGCAGAACTTTTCACTGCCAGTTCAAGAAAGACGTTTGGATCACTAAAACCAAAAAAAGAGAATGTCTCATATCGAGAATATTTAACATAAAAAAAACATAAAAGAAAAAAAAATTAATATTTTTAATATGTGGAAATCTCCACCCTTTGCCTGATGACAGTTGCGAGACCGGAAACACGTGTAGCAAAATTATGGAAAATAAAGCATAATATTTTTTAAAAAATCCACGTTACAACCAAAAACGTTAAACATAAAAAATGTCTTAATATATATATTATGAAATGGACAAAGTCCGACAATTATTTTAAGACATTTTTATGTTTATACATTCTTTTTTTATAGATACAAGTATTTAAGTTAATGCTCGGTTTATAATAAACAGTATTAATGACATTTACCGGCATGAATGTCCGATAAATTTTCATTGAAAATATGCGTCCTCCGACAGGAATCGAACTTGTATCGTATACGGAACCGTCGTATAGCCTGACGTGCTTTTACCGATTTAGCCACAGAGGAGCGTTTCGGTTAGCGAGGTCGATTTTATTGTTTTTAAACTTACAATTCTCCATGATTTTCTCTCGTACATTCATATCTGCTCGATGCGTATCCAAATGTAAACAAATGACATCACACATTATGAAATGGACAAAGTCCGACATTTACCGGCCTGAATGTATAAACATAAAAATGTCTTAAAATAATTGTCCGGCTGGCAAATGCCGTTAATACTGTTTATTATGAACATAGCATTTACTTAAATATTTGTATCTATAAAAAGAACATAAAAAATGTCTTAAAATAATATATATATATATATATATATATATATATATATATATATATATATATATATATATATAAGAATCTAAATGAAATCGGCTAGATTATATACAAAAATTTAACAGCATAGATAGAATTAATATATAACCCCATAAATCAAGCCCTACCGACATTTCTCACCCACACAAGACAGACATACTTGCGGAGTTGTTGAGGTATCACTCATTCATACCAATAAATAGACTTAAACACATCATACACACTCCCAAAGAATTAAAAGACAACATACACTTAACACACACATCCCCCTCCCAGCAACCCCCAAAACTGTCAAAATGGTCAAGAAATTCTGCGACTCATGAATCTACTCAGACTCTATCTTAAAAACAACTTAAAAGAGGCAATTTGACCAACACAAGGTCCGACCAAAATTAACGATAAAAAACAAAAAAAAACTACAGATAAAGTTCATTTTCTTCAGAAAGTCATTCACTCCTGTAGTTCACTGCTACTAACAAGCAGACATTTTTTTCTCCTGATGATGGCCATGATGGTCGAAACTAGTTGAGGATCCTAAATGAAATAATAAAACAAAAAAATATTAATATACAACCCAATCTGTCTCAAAATTTTAATTTTTTAATATTTTTTATTGTTCAAAACACACACACACACACACACACACACATACACACACACACATACACACACACACACACACACATATATATATATATATATATATATATATATATATATATACATATACACACACATATACACATATATATACATATATATATATATGTATGTATGTGTGTGTTGTGTCAGTGTGCGCGTTATACTGACAAGATGAAAATTTCGTCATCTACAGTCCTTATATACAAACGGATATCTTTACGAATCATAAAAGAAATAAACAAATTCAGTTGCAAATTCATATAACATTTTCTTTATTTCTCTACATATTCGAAAACAAACGCTTTTATATTTAATAGGTTTTGAGACACACACGTGTGTCCAATAAATTAAGGAAAAAAAAAAGTGAATCGTCACAGAGCGACGCCATTTGTTTAAGCCAACCACCGTCTAGACAGAAATGTTTGTCGAGAGAAAAAAATGGTCCAGATGCAAACGGTTAATTCGAGGTGAAAATCTCGAATATTTTAATTTTAATGTCCAATAATCCAAGCAGAAAACCAGAAATTTGTGTCAATACTGGCTGTAATTATGCTATTCAACGTAGCGTCATTCGAGACCTACTGAAATCAAAGAAGTTTGGTTTTGAAATAAAGACAAAACGGTTCCGTTTTGTGAGTAGGAAAGGTGGACACCATTTGTTAAAAAATAAGTACATGAATATTATATGACACTTTCGAAAAGAAATGTGTTAAAAGCTGGCCGAGCAGACAATTACGACTGTAGCAACTTTAGAATTGCTTGCGTGCTGCATTATTACTAAAAGTCAGACGACCCGACAAAATATCCTTCATTGCAGAGACACAGAGGAGTACACGAAAGAACTCACACACACATTATATATATATATATATATATATATATATATATATATATATATATATATATATATATATATATATATATATATAATCACACACAAACACACACATGTATATATATGTATATATTGTTATTATATTGCTATTATATATTTATTATAGGAGATTGTAATAAAACCATTTTAAAATCACTACACGTAGTATGATTGTACTTTTTCAGGCGATGGTAAGTAACTGGTGATTAAATGATTTTTCAGGAAATTTAAAAACAAAGTGTTACCTCTTTTCTGAAAGTTAAAGTGTGGGGGGGGGCACATAAAGATAGAATTTAAAAAATTCTGCCTAAAATTTCAGAATTAATAATAGACTTGTTGGATGGAAAAAAAAAGAAAAAAAAAATTCTGACCTTATGTCCCCACCTTTAATATTCGGTAAAGGGGGTAACTTACCATCGCCTGGAGAAATACAATAATAATATTGAAACGAGAAAGCTTTTGCGATTGTAAAATGTTTTTATTATAATCTCTTATAAGAAAAATATAATAACAATATATTTCTATACTTTGTATCGAGCACTTGAGTACAGTGAATTTTTACCCTATCTGTCCTTTCTCTCATTTGTGTGTGTGCTTGTATATATATATATATATATATATATATATATATATATATATATATATATATATATATATATATATATAAAAGTGGACATGGAAGTCAGCACTTAGAGGCGACAGTCTGTTTCATGCTAGTGCATGACGATTGCACTAGCATGAAACAGACTGTCGCCCCTAAGTGCTGACTTCCATGTCCACTTTTATATTTACACACGCTCTATCTCTGATATTGAGCACTTTACCCCATAAATATAGCACACTTTAAGACTATATTTCTGCATATATATATATATATATATATATATATATATATATATATATATATATATATATATATATATATATATATATATATATATATATATATATATATAAATTTGTGTATTTAGGCAGCAATCCTTCTTTCATGCACATTTCATTATGAAAGCACCTTGTCAGTCGTTTTTAATGAAATGTGCATACATATATGTGCGTTGCCAATCGTTAACTTCTGTCTTTATAAGTCCTCTTCTATTATTGTTCTCTCTCTCCTTAATAGTGTTTTTTTATATTCTTTAACATTCAGTAAACTTTTACCACTTAGTCGCTCTAGTGATTTGCTTGGGGTGACATGATTAATACACGCACACACACATACATGCACACACACACACACATACATATATATATATATATATATATATATATATATATATATATATATATATATATATATACGAGGGTCATTCAATAAGTAAGGTGAACTTTTCAGTATAAGGATTTCTAATACAGATAGAAGCTTTTTTTAGACTCTTTTTTATTTTTTTTTTGTTTTACTTCTTTTTCACATAGATTTAATTTCTTTGGCTGATTAAAAACAACTTTGAGAGTTTTGGCGATTAACAAAGATGGCCGACCAAGAAACATGCTCCAGGATTGAACAGCGGTCAGTTATCAAGTTTTTGGTTGCTGAAGGGGGCAAACCAGTTGAAATTCATAGGAGAATATCAACTGTGTATGGTGCCACATGTTTCAGCCAAAAAATGTCTACAAGTGGGCTAAATTCTTTAAAGAAGGACGGGGCAGTGTTGAGGGCGAAGACAGGCCTGGGAGGCCTACAGAAGTGAGGTCTCCTGAGGTGATCGAATCAGTCAATGACCTCATTCAGTCTGACAAAATGGTGACAGTGGATGACATTGCAAGGAGTTTGAGCTTATCTGTTGGGATCATCAGTCAGAAGGAGTCATCTTGCACCATGACAACGCAAGGCCTCACACAGCAGCCCAAACGGTGCAGACCATCAACGAGCTGGGCTGGGAACTACTCCCTCATCCCCCTTACAGCCCAGACCTTGCCCCTTCAGACTTTCACCTGTTTGGTCCCTTGAAAGCTTTCACGAGAGGCACGAAGTTTAAAAGTGATGATAAAGTCAAAATTGTTGCGAGCGACTGGCTGAGACATCAGTCCAAAGATTTTTACTCTGAGAGAATACGGAAGCTTGTGCACAGATGGGAAAAGTGTGTGACATTGCTGGGAGACTACGTTGAAAAAGAAAAGTAAGCTTCTATCTATATTAGAAGTCCTTATACCGAAAAATTCACCTTATTTATTGAATGACCCTCGTATATATACATCATACATACATACATACATACACACATACATATATATATATATATATATATATATATATATATATATATATATATATATATATCGATAGCTGATATTCCCTGAGGAGTGGAAAGGCAGGTCCGCCTATGAAGTTCTGGCGCGGGAATGCTGAAGGTAACATCAATCAACTAAGTGAAAAACTATATTAATCCTATACCACCTGACACTTGCTTGTAGTAATGGTCGGTCTGGGTACATCTGAAAGATGATTCTTTGTTTAGAAAAGCTCTACCATATTGTATGGTGTTGAGCATTTTTCTTTATGGTGTGCATACACAGCAGACTCTTTTCAAGAGCTGTTTAATTCAATTTATATAAATACATATACATCTATCTATCTATCTATCTATCTATCTATCTATCTATCTATCTATCTATGTGTGTGTGTATGTATGTATGTATTTATATAAATTGAATTAATCAGCTCTTGAAAAGAGTCTGCTGTGTATGCACACCATAAAGAAAAATGCTCAACACCATACAATATATATATATATATATATATATATATATATATATATATATATATATATATATATTCTATTATATTAGTATTCGCTTAATACTAGTGCCAAGAGTCTCTCAAGATAGAGCTTTACTGCGTAGCTTTATATTGTAAACATTCTAATATTTTATTGAATTTTGCGTGCTTTGTTTTTATAGTCTTACTTAGGAAGACGCTTGTTAAGTAAATGTTCCAATACCAATAAATTTTAAATTTGCTATCGTTATCGCTCTTACGCATTTTCTAATAATGTCATTTATTGACGTCTATATTTACAGCACGTTTGTATATAAACTCAAAAATCTTTAAAAAATTATTTTTAAAATATTGGTCTCGGTGAAATTAAGTTTTTCAATTTATGATTAGTACATATATATTTTATTTAATAACAATAACACTGATACAAGTTTATACAGAATTTTGTATAATTTAGAATTTTACAATTCTTCTAATTAAACATTTAAAAAAAAAATGAAAACTATTCTTATAGAAATTCATTATTCATCGATTTCTTTTCCTTACGGCAATCGTCCCATAATATATTTTATTCATAAAAGCAATTAAAAGCTTTTCTAATTAAATAATGCTTTAGTTTTATTGCATTTTTTATTTTACGATTAAAAGCATATTTTCTGTAACTGGGAGACCTGTCTGACAAAAATTGTCATAATTTAAATTATCCCCGGGCTTGTCGTTATACGTAAAATAAATAATAAACGCTACAAAAAAGAAGTTCCCAAAATTATTCATAAAATTGAGAAAGTGGAGGTGAGAGATATAAAAAAATTAGCAAAAGCAACATTCATTTGTGAATAAGTTCTGACAATTTTCTCTAGTATATGTCAATTATTTGATTTTTGCAAGAACTTTCGAATCTATGTAAATCACCGTAAAAAGACGCTAAAATTTTCCGTAAAAAAATTATGTTCTCGCCAGAGAAACAAGATTTTCAAGCAAAATTATGACGGTTCGGAAATTATATCAGAATTATTACAAATAATTTTTAGATCAGAAAATCGTTTCCTTTTTCCTCTTGTTAATAACAGAAAAATTTTGATGCTTAAACTTTGTTTTTATCATGTCTTGGGCAGTTGTTCATCATGTATCGTCATTTTTACGAATCCCTAACATTACCAACCTCTCAAAAAAAAATGTATGTATATAATATTTGGTACCTTGGGCACCTCGAGGCGGTGAAATGGTTAGCAAGCTTGTCTCGATAGATTACTTATGACTGAGTAGTGAGTTCGATCCTCACTGGACGCCCAATATTTTCGGCCTTGTGCCACATCTAAGCTACGCTTGGGAAATCACTATATAATATTAAGTACCTCCATGAGATCACTAAAAAATGAGCATAGTCTGATGAAAAAGACGCCAAACTTGACGAAAACAAAATTTTATCGTCTAATTGTTTATGTTACTATTAAGAGGAAAGTAATTTTTAATTATTAAAAAAAAAAAATTTTGTCTTTTGATAGAAAAACCTTGTTTCTCGTCATCACCGGAACTCTAGTAAATAACATGGCGAATTTTTTGTGCATTTTTTTTATGACAGGCATTAATTTTGAAAATCTTGCAAAAATAGAAAAATTGTCAGATTTTAATGAAACTTTCAGAAACTATTCAGGAATGATGGAAATTATTATAAATATGTTATTTTTTTAAAGTCATTATAAAAAAAATATTATATATATATATATTACCCCCCCTAAATAATTTAATGAAAACTATAAAAATTCAATGTCAAAGAGACGTATGTTGCAATCAGACGTGTTGCTCTCGTACAGTCGGAATAAGTGATTCCTGTGGGCTATAGCGAGAACCAAGGAGATCAATAAGGTTTAACTTGGTATTTCCTTACTGGAATGAAAGCATCGGGGCCGGCTTTCACCGAGGAGGAGACCACAGACATGCAAATATGACCAGGATGATTAAAAACTGCATTCCAGGGGATGTCACGAAGGAGATCACGGAATGAGTCCCAATTCGTACGTTGATAACAGCTTACGTACCCTTGGGAAAGGTATGAATCCGCTTCTTCCCCCCCCCAGATATGGGTAAATATCAGGACAGCGCGGAGTCTATAGTCTTGGATGGCAACTGGTCTACTGCAGAAAGAAATGGTATCCTACTGTGGGATAAAATCTGCCTTGTCAGTCATGTATTGAAAGATACATGGATGCCTAAGCGTATATCACGCATGGCACATGGCTGACTGATTCTGTCGTTAGGAGGTTCTTAGCTGGTAGGGGAGCAGAAAGAGATGTTTACAGACACTTCCGCATGATCAGAGTTGTCAAGAGGGCAGAGCTGCATAGTACGACATGAGTCCGGGATAGAGGTAAAAAAGAGATTGAGAAGAGAAGTGTGTTCATCAGGGTTACTGGGAAAATGCGTGAAGAAGTCCACCGCTTGATTAAAAGATTGAGTGATTGAAAAATTAAGGGTTTGGATTCCAGCGGGGTCAGTGACACAGTCTTTAAACTACCTGGATTGGTGGGCATTAAATTCACCAAATATAAATATATTTTCAGATGAGTGTAGGTAGAATGGCCTTGTCTTTATTAACCGAACAACTATGCAAGAAATGAAAAACCCAATAATGAAACCATAGCCTCACTTAACGACAGAATTATAACGAACATATACGATATATGTATACGTCCACTTAAAATTAGACCTAGCATTTCACGAGAACTACTGCTAACTTGCACTACCGGAGTCCTATTCTTCGATCATAAAATAATATATATATATATATATATATATATATATATATATATATATATATATATGTATGATAGATAGTAATATTAAAATAAACTTCTCTAAACTCGATCATGTCTCTCACACCGCCCCTCTTTACCATCTTTGTTAAATTACATAAACTTAATACTACCCGTCAAAAGTGTAAATGTTCATTTCATTTTTCATTTTTCGTTTCACCTTTTGGAAGTGCAGTCCGATGATCCTACGTCCTTTAAAAGGGCTATGGTGAAATAAATTATAACATGGAGCCATAAGGGGTTTATATATATATATATATATATATATATATATATATATATATATATATATATATATATATATATATATATATATATATATCGGTTTTGTAGTGCGTATTCAATTTATGTAACGTAAATCATTCAAACGAAAAACAAATACTGAAGCTAGTTATATGGCGAGAATCACTCTCACAAACAATATTTAATAATAAATTACAACCAACTTCGAATCTGTTAATGAATGGTGTGATCCTTGTTCATAAATTCCGGGTTTTATGAACAAGGATCACACCATTCATTAACAGATTCGAAGTTGGTTGTAATTTATTATTAAATATTGTTTGTGAGAGTGATTCTCGCCATATAACTAGCTTCAGTATTTGTTTTTCGTTTGAATGATTTACGTTACATATATATATATATATATATATATATATATATATATATATATATATATATATATATATATATATATATATATATATACAACTGATAAAAATCCCTTTATCTACCTTATACGTCTATGATATCATTATATTACTCCCTCCGTTCCGAAATATTTGTACCAAAAAATGTTCATGTTGTTCCAAAATAATTGTTCCAGTAGATAAAAAAGACACCAAAAAGAACAAAAAATATAATTTATTCCCATACTCCACAGTAAATGAGTAATATTAGTGAATCGTCATATAAATAAGTGTGAAATATATCGAAACTGATATACATAAACAGTTAAATTAATAACAAAAATAACTGGGGAAGGTTTACTTTAACAAAAGCAGTTTTTGTTACAACTCATCAGAAATAGAAATGGATACTTCAAGGTTTCCTTCTCTTTCAAGCTTCTCTTTAGACATGTGCCGGAGTTTATAGTTGTTATCGCCGTCAACTAAAATAACGTGTTCCATTGCTAACTGCAAACTTAGAAAAGTATCGTTAAGCTTCGACTTCTGAAGTTTATTGAAGCTTTCTTCCACTGCTTCAATGAGCTGGTCAAAATTATTTGGAGTTTGCTGGTGCTGAATTGATTGAATTGCATTAAAATAACCCAGATCAAGGACATTGAGATCAGGACTATTTGGAGGCTGGCAAAGTAATTCAATTTGCAAAGCCAGACGTTCTGCAGCTACGTTTAATTCATCTGCAACCTGTTCTATTGCACCACGCTTCAGGACACGATCTGTGGATCTTTCTAGCAGTGCTTGCAACACAGCACTACGTTCATTATTTGTCAATTCGTGCTTCTTGCAATTTCGTTTAGCATTTCTGCCAATTGGCTTCTCTTCTCCCATCATAATCTCTTGCCAGCGGGTGGTCTGAAAAAAATACAATTTTAATGTGGTGAAAAAGTGATATAATTTGCGCTTCAAGTTATTCCACCTGAATAAGCTAATATAAATACTTGAGGAACATCAATGCTAACCTGTTAATGTAAACGGCAAATAATTCGACTAAGAATTAGTATATTCCACATGAGATTTCCGGCTATGGCACAACTATTTCGGAACAGAGGGAGTACTTATATTAGTCAAGAATATGGACAAAACGCGTCAACTTCAAAAACAATTCCAAAATAATTCTGTCCTTAAATTTACATACGAACTTAATAATAGTAATAAAATTCCTATTCTAAATATATTGATAAACACTAACCATAATAAATTCACTATATCCCCATATAAAAAAACTACCAGCATGAATTCGTGCACTCTTGACTATAAGAGTGAATGTCCGAATTATTATAAAATAGAAATTCTAAAAAACCTAATAAACCATACAAAAACTAATTCTTCCACATAACAAATCTTCTATAGGGAACTAAAAAACATAAAACAAACTCTTATTAATAATAACTTTCCTAATTATATTGTTGATGAACAAATAAGATGCTCGATCAGAAATACTAAAATAAAGTAAATTGAATATCATACTGCTTCAACTAACCCCAACCATATTAATCTTCTATGTCGTAACGAATTCTAATTATAAACAAGACGAAAATATTCTAAGATATTAATAAATACCAACATATCCAGCACAGATGCTAGTAATAAAATTAAATTAATTATATTCTATACTAAATCCAGTATCTCCAATTTAATCATTCGTAACGACTCTTCCCCACCAGCGAATGTGTTGCAGAAAACCAACATTGTATATAATTTTAAATGTCCTCTGGGAGATTGTATCTCCATGGAAAAAATCATATTTATGTTAGCCGCACTACGACCACGTTTTCTCGGCGGGTGAGTTTCCATTTGAATAACATGTTTAACGTTGGAACAGTTGGTATGATGTTTGCTTGACAACCTAACTGTCAGGGTTTCAAATCTCGTCCAGTACTTTCTGCATTCTGTTGAGGTTTCTTTCAGACTCAATGAATTACTTAATTATAACTATCAAATCCTCCTTACAATTTCTATCACACACACACACACACACATATATATATATATATATATATATATTTGAAGATGTATAGCATTTTATGTTTTTGTATTTTTCGTACAGCGCATACGTCCATCGCAAACGATCACAATGTGATCAAAATTGAAATATTTATTTATTAAAAAGAAGGGATCTATATAATTCTTGAATATTACTCGCTTACTTTTGTCTTACCAGACTTTAAATTATGGCACTTTGTGTCCTCCATAGGTTTTGATTTACCATTACCACCTGATGAATATTCATGAGCGTTCTCAAATTTCAAAGCCTTGATAAACCAATGCCATCCTTGGTCTTGTATATAACCATGTGCAACAAAATAAATCCTATATTTGCATTAAGTCCCTTAGAGGACGAAACGCGCCGACTAAAAATTAATTAACTAATTATGCCTCTTGTCTTTTTTCATATATATATATATATATATATATATATATATATATATATATATATATATATATATATTTGTATATATATATATATATATGTGTGTGTGTGTGTTTGCGTGTGTGTCTGTGTGTATGTCTGTGTGTATGTGTATGTGTATGTCTACATGTGTGTGTGTGAATGAGTGAGTGCTGAGGAAGTGGATTACGTTTGCGTGCGTGAGAGTAAGCCTCTTCACCTCTCACTTATCTCTCTTTCTCTTGCTATATATATATATATATATATATATATATATATCAACGAATACATTATGAGATCAACAATCAGCAAGCTGACAAAACACCCACAAAAGCCTACCCACAGACATTCTCCCTGAATACCCCCAAAAAGTAACAAGCTCGCCGAAAATATGCTACCCTAGTAACCATGGACGTAAGATCACTTTATTCAAACAACAAACACATCGAAGGACTAACCGTCCTTAAAGAAGTACTTACTAGAAGAACAAAATAAGACCCCACCCAACCACAGAAGTTATCATAAAACTAATGAAACGTATTCTTACATTGGATACTTTAAATTTCAATGGAAAACACTACCTACAAGTAAAAGTACGTGCCATGGGCACCATTGCAGCTCCATCGTATGCTATAATCTTTATGGGAAAATGTGAGGAGACCTATATTGATCCCCTCATCAGTAATGACTGCATATTTTATGCAAGATATATTGATGATATCTTCTTCATATACACGGCCAGTGAGGGGAAACTAACTGAATTCCTTATGACCCTAAACAAAATACACAACCATTAAATTCGACCACGAAAAATCAACACGATCGGTAACATTTTTAGACACCCGAATTTACATCCATAAAAACAGAGAACTACAAACGATACTACACACTAAACACATCGACACCCACAGCTATCTTCACCTTAAGTCTTCCCACCCTAAACACCTCAAGGAGAACCTTCCCTATTCACAAGCACTTAGACTCAGAAGGATATGTTTTAACAATGAAGAACTAAATAAACATACTCAAAATCTGGAGCATCAATTCACAATGCGTGGCTATAAACAACACCTAATCAGGGAACAAATAAATAAAGCAATTTCCATACCTAGAGAAGACACACTAATGTACAAAATAAAAATTAATCCAGACGCATCCCTCTAGTAACCACTTTCAACACTACGAGGAACTAACAAAAACATGGAATTCACTCTTCTGATGAATGTTGTTGTTGGTTAGAGATCTCTGAGGAAACTATATTCTCTGAGTAAACCCAAATCTCTGTTTAATCCTTTAATGTGATTTTATTTTAAAAATATGTTAACTCTGATCTGCGTCTTTCTTGTCAGCTGTTAAATGAGGACACTGAAAGCATGAATCAGATGTCGTCAATGCTATGGAACAATTGGTTGAAGTGTGCAGTGACAGTGAAATTGTTGTTGTCTTTGATGGTTTTTATGGTTATTGAACAGAAGACGGAATTCTGTGTCTGTTTCTCTAACAGAATTCCCTTTTTGCATTTGTGGGAGAAAAATAAATATATAAAATTTGAACTGTTACAAGTGGATTAATGGATAACAGCTTGGATTGAGGAATCGGAGAGCCGAGTTCGAATTCCAGTCGAATCCATTACATTCACTTACGTGGGAAAGGTGTGAATCCTCCTCCTCTTCTTCTCCCTCCAACTATGGGTAAATAGCAGGACAGACTGGGTTCTATAGCCTTGGATGGCAACTAGTCTAGGAGAAGGACAACTCTGAATTCAAAACCTGCGGAGGGTCGTTTGGGGACCTTGTGGCATTCGCTGCACTAGGTCCCTGTATTCGTCCCTCCAAAAGGTGTGGATGGCCTTGCACAAAGCCTTCACCCCTATAATCAAATCTCATGTGTCGGTGTCGGGCTCTCAGTGTCTAGGAACTGATCTGCCTGATCCTCATACGTCGAATTCGACGGGAGAGTCAATCATATATATATATATATATATATATATATATATATATATATATATATATATATATGGACATTTTAAAAACTTACATTTATATTGTGAAATTTAAATTGGACAGTACATAACCTTAGCGTTTTTCACTTCACAGTTAAAAAAAATTAACTTTAAGATGAACAGAACAATTTTGTCTTGGAAAAAAAACGACACCCTGATGATGACATTGTGCTAATGTCGAAAGTACTCGGTATATTGAATATGTATCAACATAGTAATTTTTCAACGAGACAAGGAATAAACAAAGAAATGCGACTCTTCCAGGCAATATTGTTCTTTGTTAGATGGCACCATGTGGAAAATATACTCTCTGGGTAAACCCAAATCCCTGTTTAATCTTTTAATATGTGATTTTATTTTGCAAATATATTTTAACTCTTCTCTGCGTATATCATGTTAAATGAAGACGCCAAACGTACTCGTTTGATGTCATTAATGCTGTGGAACGGTTGATTAAAGTGTGCAGAGAGAAATTGTTGTTGTTGTCTTTGACGGTTTTTTTATGGTTATTGAACCGAGGACAGAATTCCGTGCCTGTTTCTCCACAGATTTCCTTTTTACATATGAGTCAAAAAAGTAAATATATAAAATTTGAACTGTCACAAGTTGGAACCAGTGGTTTGAATATTGTGTGAGTGTCGGGGTGTGTGTGTGTGTGAAATTGCTATCAGTGATGATATGTTTACAGACTTGGCATCAGGGTTTATTGCAGATGTTATTCCCTTGGTGAGGTAGTCTTTTTATTCCTCAAGTTCCATTAACCGGCGTATTAAATCTCTCTCTCCCCCTATCTATCTATCTATCTATCTATCTATCTATCTATCTATCTATCTATCTCAGTCTCCTCATATCCATCTATCTATCTATCTATCTATCTATCTATCTATCTATCTATGTGTGTGTGTGTGTGTGTGGTTGTGTATGTGTTTGTGTGTGTGTTTGTGTTTGTGTGCGTGCGTGTGTGTATGCTCTAATATATGTATATATGTGTAATATAATTTGCCTTGATAAAGTCCCTCACAAGACGAAACGCTTCGGCTAAAATAAGTTTTCCCGTTGTCTTTATTCATATCTATATAATAAATGCTAATGTCAGTGTCAGACTTTTTCAATTAAAGGGACACAACTCTCATTAGCGCATCTCCTTCTTCTATATAATAAATGCCAATGTCAGTGTGTCACTGTGTCACACTTTTTCCACTTTATTTCTAGAGGTCGTAGCCCAAAATATCATACCATTTTGGAATCAGGCGAACTCCATGAGCAAATTAAAAGCATTCCGGGCTGAATCCGGACTCGAAATCCTGGATTCACAAGTTTTAATTACTGCAATAGTTTTCGGATTCTTCCATCTTGGCTTCTACTGATAAAAACAATTAAAGGGTCGCAACTCTCTAACTTTTAATAGCTCATGTACAAATAAAACAAATTACTGTTCTCAAATTACACTGTTTCAAAATAAAATTGTCCTTGTTTTCAACTTTACTCCTAGAATCTGTAGTCCAACACATCATTCTTGAAATTTCGGATTCCCAAGTTTTCATTACTGCCATTATTTTCGGTGATTTTTTTAACGTTTGCAACAAATTTTTTGTATGATAACAATTTTTATAACTTGGAAATAAATTTGGGAATAATCGAAATTAATTGCAAAATCCAGCGAAAGTCACCCGTGAAATGAAAATAATTGTTTGTACGGAAAGTAAAGACCTACGTACATCAAATTATCTTTAAATCAAATGGCGGCAGAAGA
>OZ038509.1:64727967-64805467 GCA_964036315.1 Acanthosepion esculentum | reverse complement strand
ATCAAAGTACAGGTCTACCGGGCCTGCGTCCTCAGCACCCTCCTGTACGGCAGCGAGTCCTGGACAACTTACGCCAGTCAGGAAAAGAGGTTAAACACCTTCCACCTTCGCTGCCTCAGACGTCTTCTGCACATTAAGTGGCAAGAGTGTGTCACTAACACAAAGGTCTTCCAACGTGCCGGCATCCCCAGCCTGTTCTCGCTGCTCGGCCAAAGACGTCTCAGATGGCTGGGGCACGTACGCCGCATGGGTACCGGCCGCATCCCAAAAGCCATTCTGTACGGAGAGCTGTGTGGGGGGTCCCGCCCAACTGGAAAACCTCAGCTCCGCTTCCAGGATGTCTGCAAACGAAACACGAAACTGGCCGACATCGACCCCAACACCTGGGAAGCTGCGGCTGACGATCGTCATCCTTGGAGAGCCACAGTCAGAGACGGCGTCACGACTGCAGATGCTGCGAGGGAAGATCAGCAGGCAGCAAAGAGAGCCAGGAGAAAAGCAAGGACAGCCTCCTTCTCCGTATCATCCAGTTTTATCTGCACCAGGTGCCTGAGAGACTGCCGCTCCAGAGTGGTACTACACAGTCACCAGAGGCGATCTAACTCCATCGCCTAGCACCTACAGCGCTACTCCGTCGTATGCCGAGCGAACGAATATATATATATATATCCAAATAAAGAGGAAGAACAGCCATCTTCAGGTGATTGTAATTTCTAACAGAACTGTGATGTTCCTTGTCTATTATTTCAATTTCATCGCACAGGGAGCGCCGATCTCATTTTTCCTTCCATATATGGTCAGGTATGAACAATTTTTCTATTTTCCCTGAAACACCTGAAGAAGGCCGGAGGGTACAACGACCGAAATGTCGTGAATATGACAATAAAGATGAGGACAACAGTTCGAACACAATGTAGATAATCTAAATAATTACAATACCTCATTTCAGAAATATATATATATATATATATATATATATATATATATATATATATATATATATATATATATATATATGTGCAAGTATATAGAAAATAGGAAAGAACAGGTTAGGTAAATAATCCGAAGATCTTTAGTATTTTTGTTTGTATTTTTAAAAAACAGTGCTCAATACAAAAGTAGAGCCTAAATTATAATTATTTTTTAAAAATATTATTCCTTCGCTACATAAGAGTTCTCATGTTTCGAAAACAAGAGCTGAAAACTTCAATATAATTATTAAAATTAAATTCAATTAAAGTGTCAAGCTCTGTTCCATCTTCAAGCGAAATTATTTCGCTTGAAGATGAAACAGAGGATCGCATCATTCAGTGGATTGTTCGTAGTTTAATGCTTATATTAAGTCTGTTAGCGAAGAGATTTCGCCATTAATTGCATTAATATTGCTAATTGATTCAATGTAGGATTATCTCTTTATAATAT
Source organism: Acanthosepion esculentum (assembly GCA_964036315.1). Lineage (NCBI taxonomy): Eukaryota > Metazoa > Mollusca > Cephalopoda > Sepiida > Sepiidae > Acanthosepion > Acanthosepion esculentum. Next base: position 64,804,045 of record OZ038509.1, on the reverse strand, counting down.
ATATATATATATATATATATATATATATATATATATATATATATATATATATATGGTGGAGTCTCTCTTCACGGACGACAGTAAAAAAAAGAAAAGAAGTGCTTTTATGTACACGCATGTTGTGTCTCCCGAGACCTGCAGGTATTTTCCAAACTTTTCCACCGATGGAACATGTGTAGCCATTTTGCTCGTGTGCTTCGGAAACAATTGCGCTATATTTCCGCGAGTGGACAGCAACTCCTGCTTTACTGCGTGCGACAAATGTATGTGTGTGTGCAGAGGGGGGGGGGGGTGAATGCATATAACTGTGCGTGGGTGTCCTGATATATTTAAATATCAATATATAGTGTGCGTAAAATATTTGAGGACACCTTGAAGACCGTAAGAAAAATAGTCAGATCTTCCAATCAACTAAATTGATTGATAAAAACATGGTACGGAGTAATGGTTGAATTACATGTTTATGTCATGTAAAGTCCTTAAGCTTTAGTGATGGCCTCAATACGGGACCGGAATATTTGAAATGCACGCATCGCATAGTCGGTATTGATACTGGGCATTACCCGGGTCATGCATGACGGCTTTAAGGGAATCAACAGTGATTACCTCCTGTTCAACCACACCCCAGGAAATAGTCAAGGCGATGAACGAGGATGAGCTGAAAAGATTATAGACTGATTATGAAGGAATGATGTTAAACCACTGTAATCGTGTGTGAATATATATATATATATATATATATATATATATATATATATATATATATATATATATACAAGAGAGAGAGAGAGAGAGAATGAAATGGGGATATAAATGTTTACTTAGGTTGAAAATTCTTCAACTCTGTCTTATATGTAGTGTGTATTTCCCAATTTTATATACATATATATATATATATATATATATATATATATATATATATATATATAAAATTGGGAAACACACACACACATACATATATATATATATGTGTGTGTGTGTGTATTTCCCAATATATATATATATATATATATATATATATATATATATATATATATATATATATATGTACACACACATATACAGTAGAGTAATGGGTAGCTCCTCAGATTGAGCAATCGGGGAGCCGAGTTCGAATTCCAGTTGAATCCGTTACATTAACTTACGTGCTAATACCCTTGCAAAGGTATGAATCTTCTTCTTCTCCATCCCCAGCTATGGGTAAATAGTAGGGCATCCTATAGCCTTGGATGGCAACTGTTCTACGAGAAGACACCTCTGAATTCAAAACCTGTATTCGGCTCTTCAAAAAGTGCAGTTGGTTCGGGACAAAGCCTTCACCACTCTAATCAAATCTTATGTGCAGGTTGTCTGGTGTCGGTTCCTAGGACCTCAGTGGCCTGACCCTCATACGCTGTAAAACAGCCCGCGTCGATCAACGACGGGAGAGTCATCCTTGCAAATCTGCGTAAACATTTTAGCATGTCCATAAAATAATATCTGTGCGTGCGCGCGTGTGTGTCCTAGGATATGTTTCGTCATGTGTGTTTGTTCAAAGGTTCATGCGTTTCTAAGTAATTTGTAATGCAAATTATTTCTGGTGTTAATTCGCTGTTATGAAGTCACGAACATCAGTGATGCCGTTAATTCGGACTGACCAAATTTGTAGGCTTGTCGGTCACAAATGCAAGGAAGGACATCTCTGCAAAGGAAAAGAAGGTAACGTGCAACTCCAGAATGTTAAGTAGAAATGAATAAATAGACATACGATGAAAAAGATGCAATGAAAGAAAGAAAGAAAGAAAGAAAGGAAGAAAGGAAGAAAGAAAGAAAGAAAGGAAGAAAGGAAGAAAGAAAGAAAGAAAGGAAGAAAGAAAGAAAGAAAGAAAAGCTAGTAAATAACGAGTGGGAGGAAAATATGAATAAGGAAAAAGGAAATAAATTAGGGAAAATGAATAGGAAGTAAGGAAGGAAGGATGGAAGGATTGAAGGAAGGAATGATGGAAGGAAGGAATGAAGGATGGTAGGATGGAAGGAATGAAGGAAGGATGGATGTATGGAAGGAAGTAAGGAATGAACGATGGAAGGAAGGATCGATGGAAGGAAGGAAGGATGGAAGGAAGGATGGATGGAAGGAATGGTGGAAGGAATGATGGAAGGAATGATGGAAGGATAGAAAGAAGGAAGGAAGGATAGAAGGATGGAAGGATGGAAGGAAGGATGGAAGGAAGGAAGGATGGATGGAAAAAAGGAAGAAATGAAGGATGGATGTATGGAAGGAAGTAAGGAAGGAAGGATGGAAGGAAGGAAGGATTGATGAAAGGAAGGATAAAAAAGGGAGGAATGAAGGATGGTAGGATGGAAGGAATGAAGGAAGGATGGATGTATGGAAGGAAGTAAGGAATGAACGATGGAAGGAAGGATCGATGGAAGGAAGGAAGGATGGAAGGAAGGATGGATGGAAGGAATGGTGGAAGGAATGATGGAAGGAATGATGGAAGGATAGAAAGAAGGAAGGAAGGATAGAAGGATGGAAGGAAGGAAGGATGGAAGGAAGGAAGGATGGATGGAAAAAAGGAAGAAATGAAGGATGGATGTATGGAAGGAAGTAAGGAAGGAAGGATGGAAGGAAGGAAGGATGGAAGGAAGGAAGGATGGAAGGAAGGAAGGAAGGATGGAAGGAAGGAAGGATAAAAAAGGAAGGAATGAAGGATGGTAGGATGGAAGGAATGAAGGAAGGATGGATGTATGGAAGGAAGTAAGGAATGAACGATGGAAGGAAGGATCGATGGAAGGAAGGATGGATGGAAGGAAGGATGGATGGAAGGAATGGTGGAAGGAATGATGGAAGGAATGGTGGAAGGAATGATGGAAGGAATGATGGAAGGATAGAAAGAAGGAAGGAAGGATAGAAGGATGGAAGGATGGAAGGAAGGATGGAAGGAAGGAAGGATGGATGGAAAAAAGGAAGAAATGAAGGATGGATGTATGGAAGGAAGTAAGGAAGGAAGGATGGAAGGAAGGAAGGATTGATGAAAGGAAGGATAAAAAAGGGAGGAATGAAGGATGGTAGGATGGAAGGAATGAAGGAAGGATGGATGTATGGAAGGAAGTAAGGAATGAACGATGGAAGGAAGGATCGATGGAAGGAAGGATGGATGGAAGGAATGGTGGAAGGAATGATGGAAGGAATGATGGAAGGATAGAAAGAAGGAAGGAAGGATAGAAGGATGAAAGGAAGGAAGGATGGAAGGAAGGAAGGATGTAAGGAAGGATGGAAGGATGGAAGGAAGGATGGAAGGAAGGATGGATGGAAAAAAGGAAGAAATGAAGGATGGAAGGATGGAAGGAAGGAAGGAAGGATAGAAGGATGGAAGGAAGGAAGGATGGAAGGAAGGAAGGATGGAAGGAAGGATGGAAGGAAGGAAGGAAGGATGGAAGGAAGGATGGAAGGATGGATGGAAAAAAGAAAGGAATGAAGGATGGAAGGATGGAAGGAAGGAAGGAATGATGGAGTGAATATGGCAATGAAGATGAGGATAACAGTCCGAATAATTTAAATAATGTAAGTAATAATAATACCTCATTTCAGAGATATAGGCAGATATATAGAGAGACATAGACATAAAGGCCGGAGCGTACAACGGCCGAAACGTTGTGAATATGACAATGAAGATGAGGATAACAGTCCGAATAATGTGAATAATGCAAGTAACCATAATACCACATCTCAGTGATATACACAGATATATAGAGACAACTTTTTTTTATTCATTTTACCCCATGCAAAGCAATAAAGCCACTAAAATGAAAGCCGTTGCTTAGCGTGAAAAAATATAAGGAAAATATTATTAAGAAGAGAGAAAAATAAGAGAACAAGAATTAAGAAAACAAAAGATAACGATTAACATTTTGGAAGATCATAGTTGAATAGGAAGCAAGAGGCCAGCTGAGATTTCCACAAGTGAGAAGTGCGAGAAAAGAGACTATTAGCGTAAATCTAACGGTTACATCTAGAAATTTCAACTGTAAAATGATGAGACCTTGTCGAGGTACGAAAAAGGAAATCTCATCAGCACAACCACCAGGAGAATATTTATAGAAGAGTCCAAGCGAAGGTACGTTACAGCGGTGGGGAAAGTGACTGAAGCCGAGATGCCAGATCATGGCCTATAGCACTGGAGATTCTTCTTTGGATTTCATCAAGAATCCCTAAATACATGAGAAATACTCTACTAATGTGACAGCAATATTCAAATTTATGAGTGACTTAAAATCGTGTAAATATGGCGACAAAAATGTGGACAATAGTCCGAATAATGTAAATAGTGTACATAATGCCTCATCTCAGAAATATAGACAGATACTGAAAGGACGGAACGTTGTAATAAATATGGCGAGAAAGATGACAATAGTCCGAATAATGTAAATAGTGTACATAATACCTCATCTCAGAAATATAGACAGATACTGAAGGCCCGAAACGTTGTGATAAATATGGCAACAAAGATGAGGACAATAGTTCGAATAATGTAAATAGTGTAGATAATACCTCATCTCAGATACTGAGATTCTGACAAGAAATTAACTAGCACGACAATTGAACCAACATTCAAATCAGCAGACCTTACAATTAATTCAATCAGTAGAAAGCGTTAGCCTCAGAAAGTTGCAACGAGTCATATAATGTAAAGGTATTAATAATATATAAGAATCAGATACGTTTTCGTTCTTTGGAACGAAATATCCCTGCTTCTAAGCACTTTGCTTAACTTGTGGAAAACATCTTTTGTTGTTCGAATGGGCGTTTGGATTCTGATGTCGCATTTTCCATCCTCAAAACACATCAAAGATATTTTGTTAAATAATAGCTTCAGACTATCATTTTTTAGTGGCAGTGTATTTTGGCTCAGACCTTATGAGGCTGACCTTTAAGGTCAGATGGTAGACAAAATAAGAATGTCGATTTTGATTGGATAAGCCGAACGTGGGAATGCTTTATAGATTAAGGTTTTTCGAGAGTTGCTGTTTGGACGTCAGACTAACTAGACGTGTTGGATTGCGTTTGTGCGCACCTCACCCCCAGAAAGTGGGGAAGAGTATTTCGAGAGTTGGTTGTTACATGTCAAAGGAAATGGATGTGTGAGATTTCGTGTTTGATAGCGTTTCCCTAATGGGTGTGTGTGTGTGTGTGTGTGTGTGTGTGTGTGTGTGTGTGTGTGTGTGTGTGTGTAGTAACCCCCACTTGATCGTAGATGTACCCGTCGACGTGGTTAATGAAATATTGATGCTTTTCCTTTCTGAACCCAAAGAACATTTCGCAACCAAGAGAAGAAGAGGATTGAACTAAAACGAATAGGGATCCCCGGCGAGACAAGATGAGAACAATTTTCCCCACCCACTAATGTTAAGCAACGTCGAGCCTGGCCAGTACCTAGATGGGTGACCGTTTGTGAATACCAGGTGCTGTAAGCTTGGATGTGCGGTTGGTGTAACTGATAATGTCTCTGGATTGTTAATCGGAGAGCTGAGTTCCAATTTCCGTTAAGTTCGTTATATTCACTTACGCGCAAATACTCTTGGGAAAGGCATGAATCCACCGTTCTTCCGCGCAACTATGGGTTAATTAGTAAGACGTGTATAACTTAATCATTATAATTTTTTTAAAAATCTTAAAATCTAAAAATATTTTGTCTTTAAATAACCTGCAAGTGGTTGATAAGCTGTGGAAAATGACTGAATCAATTAACTTTACTAACGACAATACATTCTGACTTCTTACAATTGATAGTTAGTCCTTTCTTCTCCCTTTCCTTTACTATCTTGTCTGTGATCTCCTGTAGTTCTCTTTATGTGTCATCTAACAAGTAATAATCATTTGGAGCATGGTCGGGAGAGTATAATAGATTAGGAAAGTCTTTTTATAAATCAGTCCATTTCATCTCTAAGATTTTAACTAACAAGAGGAGATTTTCTCAACTTTAATTGAAACTATGTCTAAATTGCGTCTGGAACAAAAACTGAAAATTGCTTTTAATCCGTTATTCATTTTGACGCCTTTATTTTTGTTATTTACATTCAAACTAATATCCACCTCCTTGTTGTTATTATAACGAAATTTCCACCGTTGTGCTTTTCTTTGTCTGTTAATCCATTAACTACAGAGAATTTCGAACTGAAGCTGCGATTTGATTTACGAATATATGTTGCTCTCATTCTGAAGTCCAGTTCTATGGATATCCCGTTTTCTTCTAAGTGAGTACTCCACAAACCAGAATTTAAACACACTAAATCTTGGCCAACTCTATGTTCTTATTGCCTCATCTATTAGTGTTACTGCTGCTGCAGCCTTGATGTCATGCTTGACTCACTTTGTCGCCACTTCTCCATTCTTTTATACATTTGCTCCCATAACCATATCATATTTGAGATTTTTTTTTAGATTCTTCAAATTGAAATAAATAACGCTGAACTACCTGCCTGCATCTGAAGTGTTTATTAGAAAATTGATTCTGGTGCTTTTCAAATAATGTCCACAACGCAAGAAAACCACATTTACGATATTCACCATAAGTTCTCTGGAGATTTTGGTATCTATAAATGAAATTATGCAGTTCTGTGGAATTCCACAAGAATGACAAGGTAAACAATACATGTACGATGCCTGATAACAAAATTATTGGGTCTGGTGATATAAAAAGAGAACTATAACACATATCTCTTCGACATTTAATCTCGTTCGAAGTAGTCCGTTTCTGAAGCCATACACGTTTATCCAGCGTTGTTTCCACTGAGGAAAGGATTCCTTCTACCTCATTTACGAAGGTATGTTGGTCTCGTTCTGAAATCCAGTTTTATGGATATCCCGTTTTCTTCTAAGTCAGTACTTCCAAAACCAGAATTTAAACGCACTAAGTCTTGGCATTCACATTGTCACATCGGATTCTCTTTGATTTCCTTGACGTCTTTCAGTTTTGTTCCTTCCAATTGAGATTTAATTTTTAAAGTTACAAAAGGGGCAAGATCTGGGAGATATGGTGGTTGTTGGACCTGGGAAATGTTGTGATTGCCCCCCCCCCAATTGCTGCACCGGCAATCACTGATGGTACCTCGGTGATAGGGATGAGAAGACCACACTCTACACATTTCCCTTCCAAGCACTGCTACAATTAACTTAAGTTAACGAGAATGTTATAACGCTACAGAGTTCAAGGTCAATCTGTGCCAAGAAGCTTTACTCTGCATACTTTACCATAGCAACATTGTCCATAATTCTTGATCACACCTCGTGTATCGCAAGCGCAAAAGAAAATAAGAAAAATAAAAATATTAAAGATCAATAATCGACATGTAAAATTCTTTAACTGATCAGAGAGGTTTCCCAAAGACAAATATGAATTTACCATTCTTAATGATTTAAATATTCTGAGGGTTTCGACGCGGATGGCTACTTTGTTTTTGTTGCTTTGCAGCTCAGGTCAAACATCAGGTTCGTTCTCGGGGTAAAGCTTCTTCTCGACAGGCGCTTGTAGCTGAAAAATAACACCTTGGCCTGACCGTCACCCACGAAATAGAACCATGGGACTCAGGAGAGTGACTCATTGCTCCTTCTTGGACTAAAGTTTTCGACTGAAATAGAAAGTAGAAAGATTACCGTAATTCCCCATGTATAATAGGCATTTTTTACTAAAATATGATAAGCAAAATCATGGGTGCGTATTATGCACAGCTACAAAATATCTTTAAAAAATTGCCGCAAAATAAAATAAGAATTATCATAAAACTAAATTAGAATAATATTATTCTATGTTTAAAACCATTTTAAAAAAATAAGGGTAGGAAACGCTGGTCGTAATGAAATTGGAAAGGATCAATTTATAGAGTTTGATTACCAAATAAGGGGTGCATATTATGCGCGAATAGAACCATTTTCCCACACTTTCAGCACAATTTTCGGGGTGCGTATTATGGATGAAGGCGTATTATGTATGGGGAATATATGGTATATTGAATACATTGTTAAGCCTGCAGCTAAGAAAACTCGTTGACTACGTCGTGCTAGACATTTTCTTCTCGCCAGATCTGGTGTTCCTGCTATATATATATATATATATATATATATATATATATATATATATATATATATACAGTGTAACCCGGATATAAGAGACCCGGATATAAGAGCAACCCGGATATAAGAGAGATTTTATCTGGTCCCAAATTAGAGCCTGTGTTAATGTATATATAATAGAACAAACCCGGATATAAGAGAAACCCGGATATAAGATACTTCTTTTCCGGTCCCGACAACTCTCTTATATCCGGGTTACACTGTATATATAAATGTGAACATTGAAGTCAACACTCAGAGGCGAAAGACTGTTTCATTCTAAGCGCAATCATCATGAGATGAGGTATTGTAACTATTTACACTATTTACATTGTCCGCACTATCGTTCACATCTTTATTGTCTTATTTATGGCGTTTCGGCAGTTGTACTCACCGGCCTTCTTCAGGTGATATACTTTGAAATTTCTAATCGAACCCTTTATTTAATCAACTGAGGTAGATTGTTCTCGTTCAATGTATTATGGATTTTCTGGTTATTTCAGTTCCAGTTACTTCCCTTTAGTAACTCAACTCTCCAATGTCCACTTTTACATTTGCATCCACTCTATCCTTGCTATTGAGCACTTTATTCCATAATTATAGCATACCTTAAAACTATATATATATATATATATATATATATATATATATATATATATATATATATATATATATATATAAGTTTTTTATGGTACAAAATTTAATGATAGCTAGGAATATGTAAAATTTATATGGCATTTTAAAAAGCTAAAAAACAACCGATTTCTTCCTAGCATTATCAAGTTTATTTCTGGGATATAAAAAATAAGCGTGTAAATTTAATTAATATTAATGATAATGAATGGAGGGAAAAATGAATTTCAAGAAAGCTAGGGTCCAATAACATTCAGAGCCAGTAAGCATTCCCTCTGTTTACAAAGGGAAGGCCTACGGGATCTGATATACAAGGAGTCTAGAACCTTGAGGCGATATTAGGTGTGGGACCTAGATAAAATCGAAAAACGGTCCACCCTAAAATCAAAGACACAATTCCTGCTATTTATTATATGCTCAGCAATAGCAGAGCCAGAAATATTGCTTAGTTGACTTTTCCTGGCATCCGAATTCAAAATTCTGGGGGGTAAGCGTTGCTTTATTCTCATGACACAGGGCTCTACAGAGATGACGGTCTCATAATCTTAAGAAACTGCAACAAACAAAAGACAGATAAAACTAGAAAAGCAATAATTAAAATCTTCAAAAATAACGGATTCGAGATAGATATAAAAACTAACCTAAACGAAGTAGATTTTCTAGATGTCACCTTCAACCTAAGAAAAGGCACACACAAACCATACAGAAAACCGAATGATAAACCACAGTACATACATATATACTCCAACCACCCGCCTTCTATAATCAAACAGATACCTAAATCGATTAACCGCAGGCTTTCCGACAATTCTTCCGATGAATCTATATTTAACAAAGCCAAGAAAGACTACGAAACAGCCCTAAAAGATAGCGGATTCCCAGCAACACTCACATACTCACCACAGAACACAAAAAAGACCAACAGAAAAAGAAATATCATATGGTTCAACCCACCGTACAGCAAAAACGTAAAAACAAACATAGGAAAAATATTCTTCAAGCTTTTACACAAACACTTCCCGGAATCAAGCACACTACACAAAATATTCAACAAAAACACAGTAAAAATCAGCTACAGTTGCACCGAGAACATGGCACAAATAAATATATAGATATAAATATGGGATGCAAACTTTTTCGAAGACACACGATAGGTCTTTATTAAAAACGTATTTTAAATTCTTTTTTACCATTTTTTTACGTTTCGCATCATCTTTTGTATTTTCCTATGTAGGTTTTAACGTAAATTGTTCAGTATATTTTTCAAAGCGCTTTCAGCTTTCATGTGATATCATCAAAGTGTTTTTATATATTTTCTCATAAAGGTTTTTTTTTATATGTGAAGAAATTGTGTTTAACTTGATAGTTTTCGAGAGTGGAGAATTTACCGTCTGTGGATACCATGTCACTCGGAAACGAACATAAAGAAAAACAATGCCTCCACATAGTGAAACTTTTAACAATACAAAAATAATAAATCTTGTATATGTGTGTGTGTGTGTGTCCATACATCGAATATTGCTGTCACATCGTGGTCTGGGGCTTCTGCTATGTATTTACAGGTTCTTAACAAACTACGAAGAAATGCCTACGAAGAAAAGTCCTGGGTTGTCATCTCAACTTTAATCATATCCCCATCGCAGTAAAATAGCTTCCCTGAGCCTTTTCTATAAATATTATCATGGTAATTATTCTGAGTCCTCCACATTGATAGCGCGCATTTACAAACATAAGTGAAGTACTAAATTGTTATTTATGAAAATGGCCGCGACTATAGCAAATCAATTGCTACGTCAGCTGCGAGGAAAGTTGGGTCACTGTGTCGTGCCAGAAATTTTTTCCCTTCCGAGTTCATCTTGCACATTTACAAATCTACCATTCGTCCGTGCATTGAATATTGTTGCCATATCAGGTCTGGTGTTCCTGCTGTATACCTCGAGATTCCTGACAACATCCAAAGAAGGATCTGTAATGCAATCGATCCTGCTTTGGTATCGTGGCTTCCCTCGATCTTTTCTACAAATATGTTCATAGTAACTCTTCTGTCGAGTTTTTTTTTTTTCTCTGGTGACCCGAATATACGAATTTAAGTGTGTTACTAGATTGGCAAATATTTCCCACTCTTTTACCGTTGAAAAAGTTAAATGTAACCGCCATTCTACTTTCTTCGCTCTTCCTACATGTGTAACTTCCGTTTTCTTGCTTCCGCGATAACAACAAACTTAAAAAATTTACATGTAACTTCAATCGCCATGTTTTATCTTCATGAACAACCGTTCATCTTGTGTCCTTTCATCAATCCTCCCTATTCTCAGCATTCCCATTCACTTTAATTCCCTGCGTACTTGTGACATTAACGCCTTGTTTAGGATGAAATGATTATACATATATATATATACAAACACTTAACAATCGATAGTGTATTTTCTGTACCCAACACCAATATCAAGATACACCCACCTCGCCTCACCTGTGATAGCCATAACATAATCTACTATTTATTATGCACAATATGTCCCAATAGTGGATATATTGGTGGATCTGGAAATAATTTTAGATTTCACTTCAACAACCATAAACCAACCATAGGTCACAACAATCCTTATTCCCCCATAGCTGTACATTTTAATCAACCAGGACACTCATTAGAAAACTGTAAATGTGTATTGATAGATTCTGATTTCAGTTCCACATACACACGCAGAAAAACAGAAAAATACTGGATTTTAAAATTAAATACATATAAACTAGAGTTAAATAAAGACTTGGGTATTTTAAATCTTTATAAATATTTCAATAGTTAAAGAAAATTTTTTTGTTAGATATAGTTAAAATTTTTTTTAAACAACATCTAAAATATTACTACAGTTAGATTTACATTAGAAATATTCAAACACAGTTGCATTCCATATCCTGTGACGTCCGCGTCTCGCGACGTACGCTACTTAATGTAAACAAACTTCTGAAAACAGCCATTTTTGAAGAAAGATCGGGGCTGATCTGAAGTATCATATATATATATATATATATAAAATATAAATAAATACTTTCACAAAAAAAATTCAATTTTTTTTAATTTTCAACTTTTCAGTTGTTTTTTCTATATATATATATATATTTATATATATATATATATATATATATATATATACATATATATATATATATATATATATATATATATATATATATATATATATATATATATATATATATATATTTACCAACACGAAACCTGCCAAGGAAAAAATGTCAAAAGAAAACGAAAAAGCATCTATAATTCTATAAAAAACAGGTGAATTATAAAGGAGAAAAAAACAAAAGAAAAACGACAGACATCTACTTACGCAAAATGTGTTCAATGACTCTAGAAATTAGAGAAAGACAGAACAGTAAAACTAATAAAACAAACAGAAATTCAGGACGTTTTGGCCGTTGTACGCTCCGGCCTTCTTCAGGATTTGCCTATATTTCTGAAATGAGTTATTGTAACTATTTAGAATATTTACATTGTTCGAACTGTTGTCCTCATTTTTATTGTCATATTCACGATGTTTCGGTCGTTGTGCACTCCGGCCTTCTTCAGGTGATATACGTTGGAATTTCGAACTGAACCCTTTATTTAATCCACTGAGATAGATTGAAAGGCATGGCATGTGGAATGAGAACAAGCTACTCCAGTGGACTAAATAAAGGATTCGATTCCAAATTCCGACGTTATCACCTGAAGAAGGCTGGGGCGTACAACGGTCAAAACGTCGTGAATATAACAATAAAGATGAAGAGAATTTAATATTTACATGACATGCTGAAGACAAAATGAAACCCGGGGAAACAGTTAATAACTTATGAAAGCAATTTACAAGCTCCCATAAATACAAATACATATGCATAAATACGTACACGGTGACATTTCAGCTCCCCACAGAGTACCACTACATTTTAGAACCATTTAATTTATCTCAGCCATTTCTCAGAAACATTTTTAGCTTTATTTCAACTCGAATTTTGTCACTGAAAGCTTATTTCAGATAGCGTGTGATTCCACCTGACGATTTCCAAACCTATCCATAGATATTGCATTTGAAACCTTTCTGAACATTGAACTTTAGAGTGTTGCGGGTTGCGTCGTGCAGGTTATGGGTGATAAGACCAACTTCAGGTGCGCATAACTCATCAAAGTTATGCCAAATACATATGCCTTGATTTTCCAACATTCTCTCTTTACCGTGAATCCAATTTCATTACCGAATAATAAATTCGTCTCGACGAAAAATCCTTTACACCAATATCAACGATGTTCGGATAAAGCCCTCTTTCGCACGAAGCTTTTTCCCAGGTGACTATCTGTGTTTTCTGAAGGAAATTAGTGGTTTAGAATTGCAAACCATTACCACTCAAAATCTTCCAGCACCGTATATATATATATATATATATATATATATATATATATATATATATATGTAAAAGTGAACATTGAAGTCAACACTTAGAGGCGACTGACTGTTTCATGCTAGACGCAATCGTCAGGCCACGAGTGCTGTTATTTTCTCCGCTATTTATATATACGGGTTAGTGGTGCAATGTGGGTAGTCTATTTTGGCCGTTATTTTACCGGAAGTCGTTTATTTGCTTATTTATTTATCTATTTGGGTTAAATTATTTTGCCTGTCATTACTTATTTTTATTTTTTATTTTTATTTTTATTTTTATTTCTTATCTTATATATTTATTTTTAATTTTTAAAATTTTAAACAGTGTTTTTATTAACGTAGTAAACATTTGTTTATATCGCTTATTTAATAGTTTTGTTTTGATTTGGGAAGATAATTAAAGCTATTTATTTAATTTTGGGGTTGATTGCTGTAGTTTATTCTAACTATTATTTTGGCTGGAACAGTTTTAAATTTGTTTATTACTTCATGTGTTTATTTGGATTGATTATCTTTATTTGTTTTTTTGTTTTTTCTAACGGTTAATTTATCGGGATCGATTTGTTCGTTTGTGGATTTAGATTCATTTATTTTACTTTTTTTATTATTTATTTATTATACTGTATATTTTCATTTACTCTTTTCGGTTTTCGATTTTTAAGTAACGTAGTAATTTTTATCGCTATATAACAGTTAAGTTATGTTTTACGTCCGATTTTTGGTTTGATTTTTATAGTCTAACTAATATAATGGTCATAATGGTTTGTTAATTTGTTTATTATTTACTTTATTTATTTGGGTTCATTGATTTTGTTTTTTATTTATTTTAACTATTTCGTCTATTCTAACGGGTGTCAGTTGGTTATTTGTTTGGGTTAATTTATTTTACTTATTTTATTGTCATTTTGTTTATTTATTTTTTTTTCAGATTTTAATTTTTTAGTAATGTAGTAAAAGTTTGTTTTTATGTCTGCTTTTTTAGATGAGCTCGGATCGTTTATTTAATAATTTATTTTGGTCTGGGAAGGTAATGATAGCGATTTTTTCCTCCAAGCAAAGTTTGCAAGTTTTTGATGGGTTGTTGTAGGCTGATGATCTTTTCTTATTTTCCAAGATATTTTTGGTGTGATGTGCGTTTTGTTTTTTATTTCACAGATATACTTAAAAATCATTGTGCTGTTCGCACATTTACAATTAAAAAATTAAATATATAAGATATGAAATAAAAATAAAAATAAAAATAAATAATGACAATAATTTACCCACCCCCCAAATAAACGACTTCCGGTAAAATAACCGCAAAAATAGACCACCCACAATGCACCACTGACCCATATATATAAATAGCCGAGAAAAATAACACTCGTTGCCTGACGATTGCATCTAGCATGAAACAGACTGTCGCCTCTAAGTGTTGACTTCAATGTTCACTTTTATATATACAGACGCTTTATCTCTGATATTGGGGACTTTATCCCATAAATATAGCACGTCTTAAGACTATAATTCTTCATATTTATTACAAAGTATCGGCCTTTCAGTATCTGTCTATATTTCTGAGATGAGGTATTATGTACACTATTTACATTATTCGGACTATTGTCCTCATCTTTGGCGACATATTTATTACAACATTTCGGCCCTTCAGTATCTGTCTATATTTCTGAGATGAGATATTATGTAGACTATTTACATTATTCGGACTATTGTCCTCATTTTTGTAGCCATATTTATTACAACGTTTTGACCTTTCAGTATCTGTCTATATTTCTGAGATGAGGTATTATGTACACTATTTACATTATTCGGACTATTGTCCTTATCTTTGTAGCCATATTTATTACAACGTATTGGCCTTTCAGTATCTGTCTATATTTCTGAGATGAGGTATTATGTAGACTTTACATTATTCGGACTATTGTCCTCATCTTTGTCGCCATATTTCTTACAACGTTTCGACCTTTCGGTATCTGTCTATATTTCTGAGATGAGGTATTATGTACACTATTTTCATTATTCGGACTATTGCCCTTATCTTTGTAGCCATATTTATTACAAAGTATCGGCCTTTCAGTATCTGTCTATATTTCTGAGATGAGGTATTATGTACACTATTTACATTATTCGGACTATTGTCCTTATCTTTGTAGCCATATTTACTACAACGTATCGGCCTTTCAGTATCTGTCTATATTTCTGAGATGAGGTATTATGTACACTATTTACATTATTCGGACTATTGTCCTTATCTTTGTAGCCATGTTTATTACAAAGTATCGGCCTTTCAGTATCTGTCTATATTTCTGAGATGAGGTATTATGTACACTATTTACATTATTCGGACTATTGTCTTCATCTTTGTTGCCACATTTATTTTAATGTTTAGGCAAGAAATATAAAGAACCCCATAAATCTGTAACGCGAAAGGAAGTGCAAAAATCAGGCGTGGCTGACCACGTATGGAGTGAAAAGGGAAATCACCGCCCTCTGTGGGATCAGATTGAAATCATAGACGCAGAACATCATTGGAAAATTTGTAAACTTAAGGAATCAACACATATGCTAGGCCACAAAAATCTCCTGAGCAAACATAAAAATGAATGCAATATGGGAACCAGTAATAAGGAGTCCCAGAGAAAAGCAATAATAACGAAAATTGCAATATGACCTCTGGTAAAAATAATATCGAAAATTGCAATATGAGCTCTGGTAAAAAACATGTAATGATAACAGCAAAAATTGCTTTTCCCCGGCTTCGAAGTTTCTTCGTAATGACTATTCTTTAAGGAGTTATGTGTTTTAAAACAGTTTGTGTGTGTGTGTGTGTGTTTGTGAGTGCGTGTATGCATGTGTATAGAGTCGACCAAAAATGTATACACACTGCAGGAAACGAATAACACAAGTCACCTTTGGACTCTACACCCACAAGGGATGCTCAAAATGGTGGCCTTTAGCTTGCAGACATTTATTAATTCGGCGAATTACTGCTGGGGCAACGTTGGCCAAATTATCCAGTGAGATTGCTGCGCATGTATTTTTAATTTCTTATCTAAGGGGCGCCAATGTAATCAATTTTTTTGGGGTCCCCCATATGTAAAAGTCTCAGCACTACAAAAGACAAGCTTTTTCTTTCTTAAAGTGTTTATACAATTTTTTCTGTATATATATATATATATATATATATATATATATATATATATATATATATATATATGTGTGTGTGTGTGTGTGTGTGTGTGTGTGCCTGTGTGTATTTAGGCAGCAGTCCTTCGTTTATGCTTGTTTTATTAAAAACGACAGACACGGTACTGCAATTAAGTTTTTTATTTACTTTTTCTTGTGTTCGAAATAGTGTTATCTTTTTTGTACACAGAGTGTGTAGAAACTATTCAAATGTTCTATAATTCCGAGCGCTTTCGGCTATACTTTTAGCCATTATCAAGGATGATTTTATTTTTCAGTTTAATTGGGTGTGTGCGTTATGCGTATATTTTTTTTTAGTGTTATAGAGATATTTTATTTTCCGAACACGGTCGGCACCTTGTGGCCGTGTTCGTAGTTAATATTATTAAGGGTTGGCTTTTTTCTTTTTTTTTATTATTAAGCCTTCCATCTTTTTTACTTTTCAATTTCTTTTCTATGAAAAAAAAAAGATTAAAAATAATGGAAGCCTTAATAATAAAAAAAGAAAACGCCAAAACTTAATAATAGAATAGATAGATAGGTAAACAGATTGGCCGTCAGTCAGACAGACGGGCAGATATATAGATAGGAAGAAACTGAGATAGATAGATAGATAGATAGATAGATAGATAGACAGACAGACACACAGACAGATAGATATTAACACACAGACAGACAGACAGACAGATAGATAGATAGATAGATAGATAGATAGATAGATAGATATAAACAAACTGAGATAGATAGATATGAATAGAATAAGATAGACATATACATACAAAAATACATAGATAGATAAATAAATAAATAGATGGATAGATAAGTAGACAGACAGTCAGACAGACGGACAGATATATCTAGATAGGAAGACACTGAGATAAATAGATAGATACTAACAGACTGTGATAGAGAGATAGATATAAACAGACTGAGACAGATAAATAGATAGGCGTATGTGTTATTTTTGTCTCTCACTTTGTTTTAAACCTTTTCGTATTCCCATTTGTTTATTGCCTTGCTTTTGGCTTGCTATATTCGAAATTTTATTATATATTTAAACGACATAGAATATTTTTATTCGCATTTCTGTTTGTTCACTTTCAAAGAACTGATCGGGACCATACAAAATCTGACATGAAACCAAAAAATAATGATTTACATTTCATAACAAAACGTTAAATGCATCGTTTTTCCAGCTTTAAAAACTGTCGTCTCCCGCTTGAGTCCATTTTTTTTCTTTTATTGTCTATTTACTACCTACCGTTTTCTTCCCCATTCCTTTCGGCTTCAGTTTTCACTGCTGAATATTAAATTCTAATAGACAAATTATGTTCAAAGCATTTTTATCCCCCAAATACTTTCCATTTTGAAAAAAACAAGGTCAAAGGTTTCTTTTACAATTTTCACATGCCTCATATCTTCAAACAATACTCGAATATAAGGCTAATCTTGTTGCCAAAAAAGAATTATTACTCGATACAGAAGCTGACTCAGAAGCAGGTCACACAGATAGCTGTAAAGAAAATGTGTTTTTAAATCAGCTTTAAACATGCCGGACTTTCTGTGGGCTCGTTAAAAACATACACAATTACTACAGCCCGATTCCGTACACATGACTGTATTTCTAAGTCAAAGAATCACACTGTGTAACACGAGTTTATTCTTTAGATAACAACTGTTATTTCCTATTTGTTTACGCCTAGTAAGTATAAAAAATGACTAATATTTCATTCAAATCTTGCTTTTTTTGACCAAAATGAAAACTGGCGATTATGAACATTCTCGTTCAAGCGAAGTAGAAGCAAAAACGATGTATGACTTAAAAGTAGCATTTATTTATTCTAGGATTACACAAGAGAGAGCACAAAAAATTAGAAATGAGTATTTTTTTGCTATTTGCACTCATACTATAAATTACATTCATGAATCAACCTCCAAATATAATCTCCAATTATTTTTTTCGTTATACAATCATTAATTATTAATTAATTCTTTTTGTTCAAAGCATTTTTGTCCCCACATATTTTTCGCTTAGAACGAAACAAGTCCAAAGGTTCTTTTACAATTTTCACTGCTTCATATCTTTAAACAATACTCAAATATAATGCTAATCTTTCTGCAAAAAAAGAATTACCTGACACAGAAGCAGGCCAGGCAGATAGCTGTAAAGAAAATGTGTTTTTAAATCAGATTTAAACCTGCCGGATTTTCTGCGGGCTCGTTCCATATGTGCTATCGTTAAATACACATACACAATGACTACAGCCACAATTCAGCCAAATTCTCTACACATGACTGTATTTGTGAGTCAAAGAATCACACTGTGTAACACGAGTTTAGTCTTTAGATAACAACTGTTATTTCCTATTTGTTTACGCCTAGTAAGTATAAAAAATGACTAATAAATTCTTTCTGAAATATTTCAGAAATGTAACTATTCGCATGTGGAAAACTGGCGAAAGGGAACAGTCTCGTTCACGCAAAATAGGAACAAAGCGACATATGATTCACAAGTAGCATTTATTTATTCGACTATTACAAAAGAATGACCCCCCCCCAAAAAAAAATAGCAGTGAGTAGTTTTTTTTATTTAGATTTACGCTGATACTGTAAATTACTTTCACGTATCAGCCACGATTTATCGTCTGCCAATAGGTTTTCGTTATACGTTCGTTGTTAGCACCGTTCAAAGGCCAGTGTATCCTGAGAGAAGGGCTCGACTTTCTCGTCTGAGAATATCTCCACGTTATCTTTGAATTTATCAAGATGAGCGTCAAGGATATGGACTTCGAAGGACGTCCTGGATCCCATTTTGCCCTAGGGCCATGTTTCACCAGGGTCTCATCAAGTTCCACTAAATTGTCAGCTTCGTGATCTCATAGAGAGCCCCGAACCACTGCAACAAACCTGTACGACGCTGCTTTCTCTGTCCTAGTGAGATTCTTGGAGAATCTTTTCACTCTTTATTTGTAGTCTGCCGAAGACACCGGCTTTGACTTTTGCTACAGACGGCTTAGGGAAGAAATTTTAAAAGGAATGGAAGACTGTAAACTCTTTATCTAGAGCCGTGTCAATTTTTTTTTCATAAGGCCCAATTTTAAGATTAGCGGAGGAAACAATATTTTCTGGGGCTCCTATTTGACGTTGTTCCTCCCCACACTGAATTCTGTTCACTGTGGCCGGTCCTGCCTGTGGTAGTGTGCCCCGGTATCCTTGGTGTCCCAAAGGCAAAGGTAACACGGAAGATATATAAAACCTCCTTGGGGGCCAATCAGGAAGGTCACCATTTTGTAGTCTCCGATAATCTTCCAATCGTACTCTTTATATTTTAAGGCATCTAGCAGGATCTGCTGTATTCCTCTTTCAATTGTACAGGGAGAAGCAGGGGTAGAGATGTAGATAGGTTACCGTTATGTCGCAGCGTAGATTGAGTCTCCTGGATAAGCTGTTGATAAAGAGCGGAGTTACAGGAGATTTTAATTGCACTATTTACATTATTCAGACTATTGTCCTCATCTTTGTTTTCTGAGTGTTGTTTCCTCCTCCTCTTGTACCCGCCTATCTCAGGGGCTGCTGCCATGTACTCAGCGTAGTTGTTACGTTGTAGGATACTACTTATACTGACCAATTCTTTATCAAATGTCTCTGGGTCTTATGACTTTTATTCGGTGTTGTAAGTAGCGGGTGATCCCTTTTGATCTCAGGTTGAGATCATAGACAAAGAACATCATTGGAAAATTCGTAAACTTAAGGAATCAGCACACATGCTAGGCCACAAAAATCTCCTGAGCCGACCAAGCATAGAAATGAATACAATATGGGAACCAGTAATAAGGAGTGACAGAGAAAAGCGATAATAAAAACAAAAATTGCAATATGAGCTCTGCTAAAAACATAGAATGATAACAGCTAATATTGCAATATGGTCCCTGGAAGAAAATGGTTGCTGAAGACATTAGGTTTATAACACCCAGGAATTCATACACAAGGCACATGACACAGTGGATAAAGGCGTTAGTTAGAGCCAGTGACAGCACCCAAAAGTGTGAGTTCAATACCTGGTTAAGGCAGTGGAGAACTTGGAGAGGGGAATTAACAGGAGATGACTGATAACTGACATCCATTAGACATGGCACGTGGAACTAGAACAGTCTACCCCAGTGAGTGAAATAAAGGGTTCAGTTCGACGAAGAAGAAGGCCGGAGCGTACAACGGCCGAAACGTTATAATATATATGGCGACAAAGATGAGGACAATAGTCCGAATAATGTAAATAGTGTACATAATACCTCATCTCAGAAATATAGACAGATACTGGTCGTCCGAAATGTTGTAATAGGTATAGCGACAAAGATGAGGATAATGGTCCGAATAATGTAAATAGTGTACATAATACCTCATCTCAGAAATATAAACATATTTTAATTGCCTTGAATAAACCAATCACATTGTGGCAGAATCAACCCCCATCTTGACAGGTTGATTGAGTTTGAAAAACACTGGTGATGTGTTCTATGAACTACGACTTGCAAACTTTTATCTAACAAATTCCACTATTTGAGTCTCGCCGTCAAATGAAGGACACTGGATTTTGTGAAACCAAAATCTCCGATCACGTTGTTGAAGTCTTTTTGATTGGAGAAGTATGGGTTTCTCAGCCTCATTTGCATATCTGTAATCTGGATCAATGACATCATTCTCCTCTGAATTGCTTTTTAATTTTGAAGACCGCTACGCTCACTTTAGAGAAGTTGAAGAAGCGTGGGGGGAACCTCAAATTCATGTGGCACTGAGGCAATGTATAAAAGAATGTCGAGATATATCTCATCATGTTCTTCCTGGTCATCACGACGTTTGGAATGATCCACCAGGCAGAAGAAGCAGTAACTTGTTGTTAGTTCGCAGTCGGCCAATAGTATTCTCAGTATACTTCTGTAGAACCAAATTCTGTGGCCTTGAGTCCCTTCATCATCTTTGAGGAGATTGTCCAGAATTCGCTGCCATACAGGTTGACAGATATTACGTAACAGTTCAGTTCTCTTTGTTTCCAACGAAATTTTTCAGTTGTCTTATTACTATGCCTAGCATTTGGAATGCATCTTTGGCCATCGCAGTACGTCTTCGGATCTCAGTGTCACACTTTCCGTTCTCTGTTTGAACACTTCCTAGATATGTAACCCTAGAACACTAACCATGGGTATATAGTATCCAGCGCAAATTTTCCTATTTGTAATTACAATTTTTAGTACCTGATTTTCATACCTAAATAATGTTATTCTGTTCCTATTAATGTTAACTCAAAGTACAAAGTTTGAAATGCCTGCATGTAAAATATTTCAAATAAAGATTTAGATTTAATATTTTTTTATGATATTTTCAAAATCGGGTATGATATACCCATGGTTAGTAGTGGTGTAACTTTAATTGATGGTTAGTGTTCTAGGATTAAATTTATGTACCTGGTTGATTTTGGTGTCCCTGACATGTAAATTGCATTTTGGGCTCATATTTGTTTTACTGATGAACATTCATTTTGTCTTCTTGTAAATTATGCTTAGTCCCTTCTTGCTTGTACTTGAGTCTAGAAGAATTTATTCGGTCTCACGAGAAGTAAAAATTGATAGTTTGTATTGGAGTTAGAATAAATTATTTGGTTCTGGGATTGGTAAAAATTGGTCGTTTGTATTCGAGTTAGAATAATTTATTTATTTATTTATTTATTTTTTTTAAGCGTATCACCCCAAGCAAGGCCGGTGGCCACTATCACGCATGGGGTTACAGAAGGGTTGGAGGAAGAGCAGATAGGAGTGGTAAAGGAAGGGATGTGGAGAAAGAGAAGGACGGAGGGTCGATCGAGGCAGGGGGGTTACGGAAGATATAGAGCGAGAGCAGATAGGAATGAAAGATGTCAGGAAGTGGATAGATCAAGGCAATTGGAGATGATGATTGACGCTACACTTAAACCGTTGGAGATTGTATTTGTCAGGGAAATAGTAATAGGGAAGGGAGTTCCATAGGCGAGATGTGCGAGACATGAAGCTATTGGAGTAGAAAAGACGTCTACATCTAACAGTTTCAACGGTGAAGGGGTGGGAACGGGATGCCAGCCTCGTAGGACGCTTAAATTCACGAGGCTTAGGGACAAGCGAAAGCAACTCCTCAGAGCAATTACCGTGGAAGTACTTGTAGAAAAGGCAGAGCGATGCAACATCGCGTCTGTGAGAGAGCGACTGCAGACGAGATGACAGATCAGAGCCAATCACATTGCATATCCGTCTCTAGATCTTATCAAGAACCCTGAGGCAACACGCAGGGGCCCCAGACCATAAATGGCAGCAATACTCCATGCAAGGTCGAATGGTAGACTTATCGACTTGGAGGATCGATTCCGGGGAGAAGAATTTCCTGGCTCGGCACAGGGAACCAACTTTTCTTGCGGTGGATGATGCACCAACTTTTCTTGCGGTGGATGATGCGTTTTTTGGTTCTGGGAATGGTAAAAATTGGTCGTTTGTATTCGAGTTAGAATAATTTATTCGGTGTGTCGATAGCTAAAAAATGGTCCTTTGTATTCGAGTTAGTATAAATTGTTGGGTCTGGGATAGGCAAAAATTGGTGGTTTGTATTCGAGTTAGAATAATTTATTTGGTTCTGGGATAGGTAAAAATTAGTCGTTTGTATTCGAGTTAGAAGAATTTATTCGGTCTGTCGATAGGTAAAAATTGCTCGTTTGTATTCGAGTCTAGTAGGTTTTCCTTGATCCGGGAAATCGCCCCGTTGTATTTTAGTCTAGAAGCAACTCTTTGGTTCATGGATCGATAAGTATTGGTTGTTAAGATTGGAATCTAGAAGTATTTATTCGAGTCTAGGTTAAGTAAATATCGGTTGTTGATATCTGAGTCTAATATCATGTATTTCGTTTGAGTATAGATGAATAGTAATCGTTTATAATTGAGTCGAGAAGTATTTACTTGATTAGGGGATAGGCAAATATTGTTTGTTTATATTAGAATGAAAAAGAATTTACTTGGTGAGAGATAGGTTAATATTGTTTGTTTATGGTTGAGTCTATAAACATTTATGTGGCTCATGGATAGGTAAAAATCCTTCCTTTGTATTTTAGTCTAGAAGTAATTATTTTTTTCATGGATTTCGTTCGGGGATAGATAAATAGTAATCGTTTACATCTGAGTTTAGAAGCATTTTTTAGGGGATAGGTAGATATTTTAGTCTAGAAACATTTATTTGGCCATTGGATAGGGAAATACTGGTTTTACTTTTATTCAAGTCTGGAAGAATTTATTTGGACCCTGGATAGGTAAATATCGGTCGTGTGTATTTGAATCTAGAATCAGTCATTTCGTCCCTGGATAGGTAAATATTGGTCGTTTGTCTTTGAGCCTAGAAGCATTTATTTGGTTCCTGGATAGGTAAATATTGGTAGTTTATAGAAGCATTTATTTAATCTGCGATAGGTAAAAGTTGGTTGTTCTTGTTTGAGCCTAATTTCATGTATTTGGTTCGAGGATAAGTAAATTTTGGTCATTTATATTTAAGTCTAGAAGTATTTATTTGGTTTAGAATACAGAAATATTGTTGGCTATATATATTTGTTTCAACCTCTTTTGTTACTTTTTCCGTTCTTCCATTGATGCAGTCGGAATATTCCAGGCTTTGTCAATAATATATATGGAATACGTGTTACATGTTTTTTATCAGTTATAGTATTGAGCATTGGACTAAACTGATTCTAATTAGAGATACACTAGCAGCATGGCTCGGCGTTGTCCGTGCTTGATTCAAAAATTGTACGACTCATGCAGCAAACGCTATCACTGGACTTAAAATATTTTTGCCCTTCCTTGCCTTTAAAGGAGTGCCCTTTGCCGTGCTGATGTTGCTACATGCCTTACTTCTTGCCTATCTCACAATGCGAATTTTTCTAAGCTCTATACTAAACATTAAATCTGTTACGAAAAAAGAACTAAACAAAATGAACACAAAACGATCAGATTTAAAAAAAACACGTAACTGGAAAAACCGAATGAAAAAAGAATGTTAACAACAAATACTTTTTCACACCCAACCCAGTTCTGCGGAATCAGAATCAACGTTGAGTTTAAGCAAGCGAATGAGCCAATTGGAGTAAAGTGTCATGTAGATTTAAATTTTTCCCACTTGTGACGAATGCAGCTATCGATTTTTTTTGCATGCTAGCATGCTAGTTAACATTCGTGTCAGTCAGCCTTTAGCTCTCACGCTGGCCAATAGAATCTTCCTGCCTATTCGTGGCAGCCAGCTATAGGCTCTCACTCTGGCCAGTAGAAAATGGCCGCAAACTACATGAAAACTGCAGTAGAAGCATGAAAAAAATCGATTATTTCCACTATCGATGGGAGTTGGGAAATGCAAAGTCAGTCTTGGCCTTTTCACTAACTTGGAGCACGTACATATAAATTTTGTTTCAAATCCGTCGAAAATTGCGGCCGTGCATTCGTTACACACGCACACACACACACACACACACACACACACACACACACACACACACACACACACAAATCCTGACTTTTATAGATAGAGATTACACTTCTTTTAAAAAAGTCACTTTTATATATCCATTTATTTATGATATGTTTAACGTTCTTTTTATAAAAAGAACGTTAAACATATCATCTTTAAATAAATTGTCTGACTCTGTCCAATTCAAAATATATGACGATATGTAACATAGATAACACGTCATAGATTATTCTTGAGGACGTTAAAATTCTAGCGGCTGGTGTTGCTTTGTGATTAGTGTAAAAATTAGACCCGAATTCAAATTCCAA
The DNA here is from genome assembly GCA_964036315.1 of Acanthosepion esculentum. NCBI lineage: Eukaryota > Metazoa > Mollusca > Cephalopoda > Sepiida > Sepiidae > Acanthosepion > Acanthosepion esculentum. The sequence continues at coordinate 64,778,876 of OZ038509.1, read as the reverse complement.
TCCGTTTCACTTAGGCGTGCAAATATCCGTGGAAAGGTTTTTAATATCCTCTCCCTAACTCCGGGTTAAATCGCATTGCACCTGGAATAATTTATTTCACCTCCCAATTAATTGTTAATGCAATATCCACTTGCAAAAAATAGCTATGGTTTAAATATTAAGACTTGTATCAGAAAATCATTACTATCTCAATAAATTCTTATAATCTAAAAATATGTTCCGGCTTTAAATAATAAGGTTGATAACCCGTAAAAAACAAATCAATCATAGTCTGCAAGATTACGTCGTTTTCGTTCCTAAGATCATGCCTAAGGATATATCGTCTTGTTGATATGTAATATTACTCAGTTATTATCATCAATTTCACGAACCAACGTTTTATACAATAGACTACTTCAGAGAGAAATTAAATAATAAAACTAAACCTATTTCAACGATTTTCCTTTTCACCATCGTCAGCAAATAAGTGAAGAAAATGAAACAATGATACGAGAAATTTGAACAAAAATACATCGAGAGGTTTGGTTTGAACTGACGCCTTCTTCGTCTATTAATGTCGAAATTTGTCCCAAGGAATATTAATATTAATACGAATTTTCCAACTGGTCTTCTTCATTTATGTATGCCTTCACTACGAGGACGATCATGGCTCTTCACATTTTCCTCTGCTTTGTAAATTTAATCAATGGTCGTAACATTTACTATCCCTCCAGGTTCTGCAATCCATACAATCTCATTTCTTGCCGTTTCATTCGCCCATTTTTTCTCTTGTCTGCCCTATAAGTAGGGCCGTCTCAAGGCACTGGCAAATCGTTCAGTCGCCTAGGGAGCCATCATGGCCGAGGGCGCCACGTCATGTGTTTGGGATCTTCCAAACAAAAAGGAAAAAAGAAATAAAAATAATGAATAAAATGAAATGAAAAAAAAAAAAATTAAATTTCCTGAGTGGAGTATATTTTTTGAGACTTTGATCATTCTTTTTCTTATGGAGTCGTGATCATAAACCAGAAGAGAAAAATGATTAATCGTTGTCGACTATGAGACGTAGATATCTGTTAAGTTTATTTGCCACAATTAATGATAATTTAGTGACATTTGAATTGTATAAAATATTTCCTAATGCACTCTAACTATATTAATATATATTTTGCATACGAGCAAGTGCTTCAGAAATCGGACTGAACGCTCACCCAAAATCATTTGGTTGCATTGAGAATAATGCGTGCTATACACTGTGGCAACAGGCGAGAGAAACTTTAGTAAACTAGACCTTATAAGAACATATTTGCGGTATTCCATGACCCAAGACAGATTAAATCCTTTGACTATTTTATCAATAGAAAATGATCTTGTAAAGAAGATAGATGCAGAAAGTGCCATGAAAAGATTTGAAGATGTAGTTTAGAAAAGAAATGCTTTTGATAGGATAATGAATGTTTCCTTTAGCTTGTATTAAGTTGTATATTGTAATAAGCTTCTTATTCAACATTTTCAGTTTTTCACCTTGCGAAAATTTTACAAAAACATATGTGGGGCAACTGAACAGAATTCCCAGCCATATACAAGGATACATATTGCATAAAAATAAAGAGATATTATCAAATGTGTGTACATAATTTCGCTTAAAGCAGTCGATGAGATAAGTCGAAAAATGATGATAAAACAAGGCAAGACTACAAATATTTCATTATCTAATAGAGTATATCCAATAACGAGATTTGGTATTCAAGACGGTGGGCTAAGTCGAAAAAATATGTCGGTCGAAAAATGATGATAAAAAAAAGCAAGACTACAAATATTTCATTATCTAATAGAGTATATCCAATAACGAGATTTGGTATTCCAGACGGTGGGCTAAGTCGAAAAAATATGTCGGTCGAAAAATGATGATAAAAAAAAGCAAGACTACAAATATTTCATTATCTAATAGAGTATATCCAATAACGAGATTTGGTATTCAAGACGGTGGGCTAAGACGAAAAAATATGTCGGTCGAATAATGATGATAAAAAAAAGCAAGACTACAAATATTTCATTATCTAATAGGGTATATCCAATAATGAGATTTGGTATTCAAGACGGTAGGCTAAGTCGAAAAAATATGTCGGTCGAAAAATGATGATAAAAAAAAGCAAGACTACAAATATTTCATTATCTAATAGAGTATATCCAATAACGAGATTTGGTATTCAAGACGGTGGGCTAAGTCGAAAAAATATGTCGGTCGAAAAATGATGATAAAAAAAAGCAAGACTACAAATATTTCATTATCTAATAGAGTATATCCAATAACGAGATTTGGTATTCAAGACGGTGGGCTAAGTCGAAAAAATATGTCGGTCGAATAATGATGATAAAAAAAAGCAAGACTACAAATATTTCATTATCTAATAGGGTATATCCAATAATGAGATTTGGTATTCAAGACGGTGGGCTAAGTCGAAAAAATATGTCGGTCGAAAAATGATGATAAAAAAAAGCAAGACTACAAATATTTCATTATCTAATAGAGTATATCCAATAACGAGATTTGGTATTCCAGACGGTGGGCTAAGTCGAAAAAATATGTCGGTCGAATAATGATGATAAAAAAAGGCAAGACTACAAATATTTCATTATCTAATAGAGTATATCCAATAACGAGATTTGGTATTCAAGACGGTGGGCTAAGTCGAAAAAATATGTCGGTCGAAAAATGATGATAAAAAAAAGCAAGACTACAAATATTTCATTATCTAATAGAGTATATCCAATAACGAGATTTGGTATTCAAGACGGTGGGCTAAGTCGAAAAAATATGTCGGTCGAAAAATGATGATAAAAAAAGGCAAGACTACAAATATTTCATTATCTAATACAGTATATCCAATAACGAGATTTGGTATTCCAGACGGTGGGCTAAGTCGAAAAAATATGTCGGTCGAAAAATGATGATAAAAAAAAGCAAGACTACAAATATTTCATTATCTAATAGAGTATATCCAATAACGAGATTTGGTATTCCAGACGGTCGGCTAAGTCGAAAAAATATGTCGGTCGAAAAATGATGATAAAAAAAAGGAAGACTACAAATATTTCATTATCTAATAGAGTATATCCAATAACGAGATTTGGTATTCCAGACGGTCGGCTAAGTCGAAAAAATATGTCGGTCGAAAAATGATGATAAAAAAAAGGAAGACTACAAATATTTCATTATCTAATACAGTATATCCAATAACGAGATTTGGTATTCAAGACGGTGGGCTAAGTCGAAAAAATATGTCGGTCGAAAAATGATGATAAAAAAAAGCAAGACTACAAATATTTCATTATCTAATAGAGTATATCCAATAACGAGATTTGGTATTCAAGACGGTGGGCTAAGTCGAAAAAATATGTCGGTCGAAAAATGATGATAAAAAAAAGCAAGACTACAAATATTTCATTATCTAATAGAGTATATCCAATAACGAGATTTGGTATTCAAGACGGTGGGCTAAGTCGAAAAAATATGTCGGTCGAAAAATGATGATAAAAAAAAGCAAGACTACAAATATTTGATTATCTAATAGAGTATATCCAATAACGAGATTTGGTATTGAAGACGGTGGGCTAAGTTGAAAAAATATGTCGGTCGAAAAATGATGATAAAAAAAAGCAAGCCTACAAATGTTTCATTATCTAATAGAGTATATCCAATAACGAGATTTGGTATTCAAGACGGTGGGCTAAGTCGTAAAACAGGTCGGTAGAAATATATTGATTAAAAAAGTCCGCAAAAGCAGAATTATTAACTTTTCGAACAATGTCAAAGGCTCATCTCAATATTTGTGACAAATAACAACGACGAAAACCTCCTCAGTCGATAAGTAGGCATCTGAACATTAAGGAAAAGATTAAGACTTCCTCTAATTACATGAATGGCTCGTCTCGATATCTATGACAAAGAACAATGTCGAAATCCTCTTATTCAAAACATGGGGATAAAAGCAGAAATAACATGAATAAGAAACTCCTCGAATAATGTCAATCTCTCATCTTGATATCTTTAACAATGAACATGGTGGAAGAACTCTCCAGTCGAAGCATATGCATAAATGTAGAAAAGTCGCGAATAATGAACTCCCCGTATGATGTCAGTGGATCACCGCGATAACTTTGACAATGAAATGTTCGAAAGACTCCTCAATCGAAACTTATGGATAAAATAATCGAGGGCTCGATTAATGAAGTCGAATTATGTCAATGGCTCTTTTCGACATCGTTTACAATGAACAATGTCGAAATCTTCTCAGTCGAAACAGTGATAAAAGAAGAGAATTGCGATTAATAAGTTATAATTGGTGGAATAATGTTGGTGATTTATATCGAAATTCCCTGAAATAAGTCTGTTCTTGACGACAGAAAGTTGGCCATTCTCTATGAAGCACCAACACTTGGAAAAGACGAGACAATAAAGATTATTCAATCAGGTTAATTTCTGCTATCAATCAACTTCACCTAGCCTTATGCACTTTTATTAATTTTACGCTTTCTTGAATACAATAATTTCGCCATCTTGATTGATTCAAGTTTCTGAAACAGTCTCGACTTTATAATCTTTATTTATTACGTCGAGCTTTGGCGAGTAGGAAGCTTATCACCTCATCAATCTTTGTTTTTGCACCATTTCCTTTCACTATGTGAACGATCAAGGCTCTCCACAACTTCATCTTTTCTGTTGTTCGATGCAGTCTTTGAATCTTACTATGCAAGTTTGTCCGTTCTTTCCTCTAGTCACACAAATTCGTTAAGTAATTTCTCAGCTTCACTTTTCCTCTTGGATGTACGGTAATGAATTGTGACTCGGAATGAGATCTCGAGAAACCGTGTTCGAATTCCAGTCAGGATTGTTACATCTACTTATATATATATAAACTATCCATACGTCAAAACAATCCTTATTTCCCCATAGCTGAACACTTTAATCAATCAAGACACTAGAAAACTGTAAATGTTTATTGATAGATTCCGATTTTAGTTCCACATACACACGCAGAAAAAAGAGAAATACTAGATTTTAAAATTAGACACATATAAACTAGGGTTAAACAAAGACTTGGGAATTTTAAATCTGTATAAATATTTCAATAGTTAAAAAATTTCTTTAGATATAGTTAAAAAAAACCCTTTTTAAACAACATCTAAAATATTATCGTTAGATTTACGTTAGAAATATTCAAACACAGTTGCATTCCACATCACGTGACGTCCGAGTCTCGCGACGAACGCTACTTGAAAACAAACTTCTGAATACAGTTATTTAATTAATTTCTGACGAAAGATCGGGGCAGATCTGAAATATCAAATATATATATATATAAAAATATAAATAAATACTTTCACAAAAAACATTCAATTTTTTCTTTTAATTTGCAACTTTTCAGTTGTTTTCTCCATATTATATATATATATATATATATATATATATATATATATATATATTAAGACATTTTTATGTTTATACATTCTTTTTTATAGATACAAATATTTAAAGGAATCGAACCTGTATCCTATACGGAACCGTCATATAGCCAGACGTGCTTTTACCGATTTCGCCACAGAGTAGCGTTCGGTTAGCAAGGTCGGTTTTACTGATTTTAAACTACAATGTTCAATGATTCACTCAGGCATTTGAAGGCATTTTATGTTTATACATTCTTTTTTATAAAAATATTTAAAAAAAATAATTGTCGGATTTTGTCCATTTCATAATGTGTGGCGTCATTTGTTTACATTTGGATAAGCTTTGAGCAGATATGAATGTACGTGAGAGATTAATGGAATATTGTAGTTTAAAAGCAGTAAAATCGACGTTGCTAACCGAACGCTCCTCTGTGGCGAAATCGGTTAAATTCACGTCAGACTATATGACGGTTCCGTATAGGATACAGGTTCGATTCTTGTCGGAGGACGCATATTTTCTATGAAAGTTTCTCGGACATTCAGGCCGGTAAATGTTTAATATTGTTTATTATAAACAGAGCATTTACTTAAATATTTGTATCTATAAAAAGAACGTATAAACATAAAAAAAGTCTTAAAATAATTGTCGGAATTTGTCCATTTCATAATATATATATATATATACATACAGTCCCCTGCCAAAGTATTGGAACAGCATGGCCAATTCTTTTGTTTTTGTTGTTCATTGAAGACATCTGCGTTTAAGATCAAACGATGAATATGAGACAAGAGTTCAGCATTTCAGTTTTTATTTTCTGGTATTTACATTTAAATGTATTAAACAGCTTAGGATGTACCACCATTTGTACTAGATGTCCCCATTTTTAGGTGAGCAAATTTAAAGAAACAGATAATCCTAAAGAAAATGTCATTAAATATTTGGTTGCATAACTCGTGCTTGCAATAACCGCATCAGGCCTGCGACCCACTGACATCATCTAAATGTTTCATTCTTCATATGTGATGCTTTTACAGACTTTTAACTCAACCCCTTTCGTTTCTTGTTTGTTTACTGGGAGGGGGTGGTATTCTCCCATTCTTCTCTTCAGGGGATGCAATGGATTCTCTATTGGGTTATGGTCCGGTGATTGACTTAGCCAGTCTAATACTCTCCTTTTTCCCCTTTGGTGAAGTCTTTTGTGATGTCAATGAGCATTCGTTGCCACTTTTGTAATTTCAACGAACCCTCGTTGCCACTTTTGTGATGTCAATGAATTATTATTATTATTATTATTATTATTATTATTATTATTATTATTATTATTATTATTATTATTATGTCTTTTTTGTTTAATCGGCCTACTATACATATACAGTCCCCTCCAAAAGTAGTGGAACGGCAAGACGGATTGTTTTGTTTTTGTTTCTTACTATAGACATTTGGCTTTAAGATCAAAAGATGAATGTGAGACAAGAGTTCAGGATTTCATCTTTTATTTCCTGGTATTTATATGTAGATGCATTAAGCAGCTTCGGACAAACCACCATTTATATCAGCTCACCCCATTTATTGGTGAACAAAAGTAAAGGAACAGATAGTCTTAAAGTAAAGAACATTTAATATTCGTTTGCATAATACTTGCTAGCAATAACTGCTTGAAGGCTGCGAATCGACAAAGTTTATTATATTTATCCAATGTTCAAATGAGGTGTTTAGTAGTAAGGTCAAAGTTGTGGATCAACTGTCTGAAGCTCATATCGCGTTTTGTTCAAGGACTTTCGACTTTTTCACTCATTATCAAGAACCAATGTGGTGTGTAGTTAGAATTCATTTGTCGACATCCCATGATCCTTTGGGAATCTATAGACTCTTATTAATTTTGTTTCAATGAATACTTGCTACCTGAATATACCTTATTCATATATGCATGTGCATTTAGTTTTGGTTTCACTGTTTATATATGCTTGTCACTTGTGCATTATGTTTAGATGCATTTTATTATTCTGTTATTGGGTAGGCAGTAACAGTTATGTTGAGTGGATATAATTGTAGATCCGAATGTGCTATTGTGGTTATTTTATAGTGTTGTTTGTTAACAATTTTTAACGTTTAAGTTAACAAGCATTCATAAAAATAGCGACAATACCACATTCAGAATTATAATTATTTCCAGTCAATAACAACTAGAAAATTTGAAACGTAATATCACTTGAAAACTTAATCGAAGTATCTTGTCATAAGAAAAGGGAACTTGTATAAAAGCGGGATTCCTACCCAAATGCTCCATTACGTATACATTTCCAGATTGGAGAAAATATATGAGTTCCTTATTTTAAATAAACACAAAAATACGAACACACGCAATTCATTTTTCGTCTTCGTTCTGACCAAGACTGAAATTGCATAATTTTTTGAGACTGAACACACACACACGCGCGCACACACACACACACACACACACACACACACACACACACACACGCACACACACACATACACACACACACACAGACGCACGTGCGCACACACACACACACACACAAACACACACACACACATATTTGTATTTGTATTGTGTTTAGGCAGCAATCCTTCTTTCGTGCACATTTCATTGAATACGACAGACAAGGTGCTTTTATTTAGTTTTTTATACAATTTCTCATGCGATCTAATAATTGTTTTTCTTTTTAGATGATGAATTATCTAAAAACTGTACGAATGTTCCTTTTTCCCCAGCGCTTTCGGCTATACATTTAGCCATTTTCAAGCATTAAATATTTTAACTATTAAATAAGAAATAGTTTGTTGCATGTATATATTTATTTCTAAGAATATCTATCTATCTATCTATCTATCTATCTATCTATCTATCTATCTATCTATCTATCTATCTATCTATCTATCTATCTATATACATACATACATACATACATATATATATATATATATATATATATATATATATATATATATATATATACATATATATATATATATGTATATAGGCTAAGAAGAATTTGGTCAAATCCATTACATTCACTTACATGCTAATACTATTGGGAAAGATATGAATCCTATTCTTCTCCCCACAGCTATGGGTAAATAGCAGTATAGACTGGGTTCTATAGCCTTTGGATGGCAACTGGTCTACCGCAGAAAGAAATGGCAACCTACTGCAGGAAAAAAATCTGCCTCGTCAGTCCTGTATCGAAAGATACATGATCGCCTAAGCGTGTATCACGCATGACACGTAACTGACTGACTGACTCTCCAGTCGAATGCATTACATTCACTTACGTGCTAATACCCTTGGGAAAGGTATGAATCCTCTTCTTCTTCCCCCAGCTATGGGTAAATAGCTGGATAGACAGGGTTGTATAGCCTTGGATGGCGACTGGTCTACCGCAGAAAGCAATGGCAACCTACTGCTTCGTCAGTCATGTATCAAAAGATACATGACTGACGATACACTAATCGTGTATCACGCATGGTACATAAGTGACTGACTATTGTACGTATGAAAGAAAATTTACGCTAAGTGTATGGTCACCAATACTATTTTTCAAAAATGTTTTTAAAAGGGTCTGAAATGTTTCTAAAGTGTTTAGGATGAAAGTTTAAGGCATATGGGGTTTTAACAATCAAAATAGGTACTTATAAGCACTTTGGTGGTGGTGCGGGGTTTATAATTATTCGCGGATTCTAGCTATTCGCGATCGGTTCTGGCCCCAACCCCCGAAAATAAGGGCGACTCACTGTATACGTAAGTAAAAATATATATATATATATATCTTTAATTTGGATTACGACTATATGACGTTGAAACACAGGTTCTCGTGCGTTTACCTAAGTTAAGCAACGTCGAGCCAGGTCAGTACCTAAATAGGGGTCCGCTTGTGAATACCCAGAGCAGTGAATTGGGAAATGTGAGTGGTGGAACGAATAAGGTCTGCGGATTGGAAATGGGGGAGCCGGGTTCTAATTCCAGTTGCGTTCGTTTTATTTAATTACGAAATGAATTTATCCACCTCTATCTCCTCTAGCTATTGGTTAATTAGAAGAACTTCGCTCAGTAAATCATTATTATCTGTAAAAAAATCATCTAAAAATATTTTCTGGCTTTAAATAACCTTTAAAAGGTTGATAAGCCGTAAAAATCAAATCAGTCTACCTATGGTCTTATCTTTCGTTCTTTTCAAAAACTATTAATAGACAGAGGTTTTATATAATAAGAATCGTGATCTTGAATCAGACTTGATTTTTTTCCTTCTTCTAGTTAAAGAAAACTTCAAAATAAACTTTTGAGGTAATCAACCTTGGCAAGTTTCACGAAGAAGGATTGCGTGCCTGATCATCGTTATGTATGCGTAAACATCTTACGACCATTTATTTTACGAGAGAAACTAATTGAGTGGAAGTTTCTTATCGGAATTTCCGCCTGAAAATACAAATAAATGTCGGGACTTCGTAACAATTAGAAAAAAAATCGGATATTTAATCCCAGTCTTCTTGTGACGAAGTCACTTTACTGGTATTCCTCACGAAGGTGTGTTTTTAAAAAGTTTATATATTTTTAACATATTCTGTTTCACTACGCACCAAAAATAATTTGCTGTAGTTCAATTATTATACGAATTATAATTTTAGTTGTGTCCTTTTCAGAATGTCTTTCCATGTTCGGCGTTCTTCGAATGAAAGTTGTATGAATTATTTATAATATATTATTCTAAGAATTCCATCCGAAGCAAGTGTAGTTGGAATCATGAAATTTTATAGACGAAGCCTTGTCAATTATTATTCATTTTTGATTAGTACTAATTTCATATTATTTCTTTTGCTTTTCTACAAGTATTAATAGTTTTAAGTTGTCTGAATTTCTTAGATGAAGCCTTGTCAATTATTATTCATTTTTCACTACTATTTCTTTCATCTTATTTCTCTTGCTTTTCCACCAAGTAGTAATAGTCTTAAGTTGTCTGAATTTCTTAGATGAAGCCTTGTCAATTATTATTCATTTTTCACTAATATTTCTTTCATCTTATTTCTCTTGCTTTTCCACCAAGTAGTAATAGTCTTAAGTTGTCTGAATTTCTTAGATGAAGCCTTGGCAATTATTATTCATTTTTGACTCGCATTTCATTCATCTAGCAGTAGAGTCAGTTGGGAAACATCTGTTAGAATTTTGCTACATATATTTATTAAAATTAGCTGTCAGTGTCTTTTTCATTTTTGCTTAATTTAGACGACAATTTATCTATCGTCAAAACTGACCAAAATTGCACAAAAATATTTTGAAATTGTAATTAGTAAATTTATTCAATAAAATCGCCATTGGCTTCAGTCACGACCCAAGACAACTTTGGAATCTCCTGCAACTCTTCTGGACGGTTTTCTTGTTTAAGTTGGTGAATGCTGCCATAATCCTTGCCTTCAGTTCATCTTTGGTATTACAAGGAGTTTTGCTGGTCTCTCACTCAAATGTGCCCCACACACATAATAATCAAAGGGGGTTGCAGTCTGGGGAGTTAGTTGGCTAGATGTAAGGGGTGATGTGATCGCAGAAATTGTCTGACGGCCATGACTGGGTCTCCTGCTTGTGTGACATGGTGCAGAGTTCTGTTTCCAGACACAGAGTACTCCAATAGTCACACTCTTGATCCAGGGTAGCAGTACCTCCTCAAGTCACTTGATATAGGCCTCCGTGTTGAGTCTTATGCCCTGTGGGAAGATGAAAGGAATTAAACACCTTCATAATCACCATTAGATTCATCCAACTCTTTCCGAATGCTCTGTATCTTCTTCAAATTGACACCCAAACACTCTGAAATTTTCGTATTGGAGCTTCCGACACTAATGTCAAGTATGATTTCTGGCGGAGTGAATTTCATTATGGTGTCCTTTTTCTCACAGACGCTACTCGTCTGACTCTACTAGAATATGCCGTCGACAAAATCTAAAAAGAAACGACGCGCATGCGCAAAATGAAAGATATAATATGGCGACCATTTACCCATGGCGCCCTGTATATATAATGAATTTGTTTAATTCTAGGGAAGACATTTCTTCAATGCGCTCCTCATTTGCTGAGAAAGCCGTATTCAAGCTGAAATTTTAATTTTTGTGTCGTTCCCCTCATTACGATCATTGCTCGGCACAGCTTCCTGTTCCTTGCAGATCTTATTACATTTTATCTTTCTGTTATTTCTCCTAAACCCTGTTCTGCCATCCATTTACTCAAGCTCACTAAATAGGTTATGCATTGTTTTCATCTGTCCCATTTGCCTTCAATATGTTCTGGGAGTATTAAATTTTCCAAGCCCTCTTTCCTCGGTATGTGGCCTAGAAATTTCAACTGTCTCTTCCTAATGTTAAGTATGTTTCCTTTTTGTTTCCATTTTCTCTAGAACTTCCTCGTTGCTCACATGTTCGGTCCATGGTATTCTCAGCATCCTTCCACATTTCTGTTGCTTCAAGTCTCTTCTTCATCCTTGAGGAGATTGTCCATACAGGATGGCAGATAATAAGTAAAAGTTTAGTACGCTTTTCCTTGTTTCTAGCGAACTTTTTTTCTATTTCTTAGTACTCAGCTTAGCTTTTGGAAGGCATCTTTGGCTATCGCAATACGCTTTCGGATTTCAGTGTTACACTTTCCGTCCTCTGTTAAAACATTTCCTAGATATCTGTTTGATTTTGGTATCTCGCACTTTGGGCACGTCGTTTTGCCAACAACTATGCATTCTGTCTTCTTGCAGTTGAAGGTTAGTCCTTTCTTCACGCTTTCCTTAAAGCAGGATTACTGTCACATTATCCCGAACCCTGAAGCCTTTCCATGAGACATGAAAATGCAGACACTAATAGTTAAGTGAACATTAATATAATAATGCATATATTAAAATATCTTTACGCAGAACAATCTCGGTCGAATGTTCGTGTAACAATCGATCCGATCGAAGCTCCTGTGAGTAAACCCTCAGTTTGTCTCCAAATACACAAACACTATGGACTTATGCGATTCGGATTGGTGATTTGTCATGATTTTATGCATAATATTGGCCGGTCGAGGAGTGACCATCCATCATAGTGGCGAGGTAATTGTTATGACAAGCCATATCGGCTGTTCCCGCTCTTGTCTTGCCCAGCCAGTAATATAAATTTAACCATAATTAACCAGTCTACTGGTCATCGACCTGAGACCAGAGCCACTGCATCAACACTGATAGACTTCTCCGGATTCCCTAATGAGAAGCAGATATATTCGCAGCGTGTAGTTTAATTAATCTTTTCAGGGGTCAATGGTATTTTCAAATCAATTAAATTTGATCCTTTCGAATTAACCGTTCGTGGCGATGCATTCAAAACTAAATACGGCAAAGTAATGTTTGCAATAAGGGGAGAAAATAAAGGGAGAAAATAAAGCCAGTTAAATATTGTTAGGAAATTTCACTCTCAGAGAACAGGTTTGACAACTCGTTTTTATTTGGTTTCACCCGAAATTTAGATAAATTTATTTAAATGTGGATGTGCGGGTGGTGTCAGAAATTGTAGCTTGGAATAAGAAATCGAATTTCAGTGGAGTCCGTTACATTTTTTTATGTTTTGAATCCATTTATCCACCATCACTAGCTATGGGTTAAATAGTAGGACGTGTGTTTGGGAAATTGTTTTTTGTTATCTCCAAAATATTCTTAATGCAACATTCACTGGCAGTAACAGGAATTATTGTCAAAATCCAAAATAGGTTTCAAAATTAACGCGAAAATGGTTGGAAACCCGTAAAAAAACAAATCATCTCTCTGTCTCTCTATTTTAGTCTGTTCATATCTATCTATCTATCTATCTATTTTAGGCTGTTCATATCTATCTATCTATCTATCTATTTTAGGCTGTTCATATCTATCTATCTATCTATCTATCTATCTATCTATTTTAGTCTGTTCATATCTATCTATCAATGTATCTATCTATATATCTCTTTTTTAGTCTGTTCATATCTATCTATCTATCAATCTATCTATCTATTTTAGTCTATTCATATCTGTCTATCTAATCTATCTATCTATTTTAGTTTGTTCATATCTATCTATCTATCTATATTAGTCTGTTCATATCTATCTATCTATCAATCTATTTATCTATCTTTTTGAGTCTGTTCATATCTATCTATCTATCTATTTTTGTCTGTTCATATCTATCTATCTATCTATCTATCTATCTATCTATCTATCTATCTATCTATCAATCTATCTATATTATTTTAGTCTGTTCATATATCTATCTAATCTATCTATTTTAGTCTGTTCATATCTATCTATCTATCTATCTATTTTAGTCTGTTCATATCTATCTATCTATCTATTTTAGTCTTTTCATATCTATCTATTTATCAATCTATCTATCTATCTATCTATCTATCTATTTTAGTCTGTTCATATTTATCTATCTATGTATCTATGTATCTATCTATCTATCTATCTATTTTAGTCTGTTCATATCTATCTATCTATTTTAGTCTGTTCATATCTATCTATCTATCTATTTCAGTCTGTTCATATTTATCTATCTATCTATCTATTTTAGTCTGTACATATCTATCTATCTATCAATCTATCTATCTATCTATCTATTTTAGTCTGTTCATATCTATCTATCTAATCTATCTATCGATTTTAGTCTGTTCATATCTATCTATCTATCTATTTTAGTCTGTTCATATCTATCTATCTATCTATCTATTTTAGTCTGTTCATATCTAGCTATCTATCTATTTTAGTCAGTTCATATCTATCTATCTATCAATCTATGTATCTATCTATCTATTTTAGTCTGTTCATATCTATCTATCTCTCTATTTTAGTCTGTTCATATTTATCTATCTATCTACCTATTTTAGTCTGTTCATATCTATCTATCTATCTATCTATCTATCTATCAATCTATCTATTTTAGTCTGTTCATATCTATCTAATCTATCTATTTTAGTCTGTTCATATCTATCTATGTATCTATCTATCTATCTATCTATCTATCTATCTATTTTAGACTGTTCATATTTATCTATCTATCTATTTTAGTCTGTTCATATCTATCTATCTATCAATCTATCTATCTATCTATCTATCTATCTATCTATTTTAGTCTGTTCATATCTATCTATCTATCTATCTAATCTATCTATCTATTTTAGTCTGTTCATATTTATCTATCTATCTATTTTAGTCTGTCCATATCTATCTATCTATCTATCTATCTATCTATTTTAGTTTGTTCATATCTATCTATCTATCTATCTATCGATTTTAGTTTGTTCATATCTATCTATCTATCTATCTATCTATCTATCTATCTATCTATCTATCGATTTTAGTTTGTTTATATCTATCTATCCATCTATCTATCTATCTATCTATCTATTTTAGTCTGTTCATATCTATCTATCTATCTATCTATCTATCTATCTATCTATCTATTTTAGTCTGCTCATATTTATCTATCTATCTATCTACCTATTTTAGTCTGTTCATATCTATCTATCTATCTATCAATCTATCTATCTATCTATTTTAGTCTGTTCATATCTATCTATCTAATCTATCTATTTTAGTCTGTTCATATCTATCTATGTATCTATCTATCTATTTTAGTCTGTTCATATTTATCTATCTATTTTAGTCTGTTCATATCTATCTATCTATCAATCTATCTATCTATCTATCTATCTATCTATCTATCTATCTATCTATCTATTTTAGTCTGTTCATATCTATCTATCTATCTAATCTATCTATTTTAGTCTGTTCATATCTATCTATCTATCTATCTATCTATCTATCTATCTATCTATCTATGTTAGTCTGTTCATATTTATCTATCTATCTATTTTAGTCTGTTCATATCTATCTATCTATCTATCTATCTATTTTAGTTTGTTCATATCTATCTATCTATCTATCTATCTATCGATTTTAGTTTGTTCATATCTATCTATCTATCTATCTATCGATTTTAGTTTGTTTATATCTATCTATCTATCTATCGATTTTGGTTTGTTTCTATCTATCTATCTATCTATCTATCTATCTATCTATCTATCTATCTATCACACATTTATATCTATCTATCTATCTATGCGATTTGATCAAAAACTATCGGCACTGCTGCTATAGAAAAGAAAACTACAAAAAATATCAATTCAGCATTTACGTCTTTGCCTGTCCAGGAAATTTTCGTGTGTTTCTCTACAAACATTCATACTTGTTGTCAGGTTTATAACCACTGAAAGGTAACTCAGCTTATTTGGCAAAGAGAATGTGCATATAATAAAAACCTGTGCCTCACATCTGATGCACAAAATGTATAAATCATAACTTATTTACACTTCGCTTTGTGCATCACCTGTCATGCAAAGGTTATAATCATTTCAATAAAGTGGGAAAATAGACATCTTTCATTTGAGAGCTTACATTATCAGTCAATCGTGCTGTGGTCAGATATGATGCCCAAAAATATTAGATCAGGTCTTTCCTCAGACGTCCTACTCAATAGTATACCATTTTCATAAGCGTCCTTAGTTTTACCATTCTTTTAAAATCATGGCTCGTGTGTACCCCATATGATACACGGACGTGGAAATCACATGTCCTGTTCATTAGATTATGATGCGCAGGACAGGCAAAGGGTCAACCCCCTTCCAAATATCCCCCTTCCGAAGGCACACATTTTATCCAGCGTCGTTTCTCTTAATGGAGGAATTCCCGAAACTCCTTTACTGAGGAACAGAGAGCAGCTGCCTCGTCGACTTTATTGGATTGCCTCGACGTCTTTAAATCTTTCAAGTGGGAATTGATTTTTTTATAAAAGAATTCAACGCAAGGGACGAGATCTGAGGAATATCGTGCTTGTCGAACCAGCGGAAATTGATCCTTGGTCAAAACCGTTGCACAAATCGTGGTCACTGATGGTCACTTTCCAAGCACTGCTATAAACAAAGAATATGAGTGAGACCTTTATAACTTAGCGTCTATGCGTGAGAGATATCAAGGTCAATCTATGCCAAGCGACTCCCCCCGAGTATTTTAGCTCCGTTTCCATAGCATATCATGTTTCAGTGAAAAAAAATTAACTGTGTAAAAACTGTCGAAAGGTTCTATATATATCCAGGCGATTTCGGCTACGCTATTAGCCATTCTGGACAATTTTAAATTAATCAGTAACTGAATATGTAGATTTTTTTTATATATGCGTATCGGTAATGATCAGAATATTTCTAATTATTTTCTAAACACGGTCAGCAAGATGTGACCGTGTTCATAGCTGATATTAATATTTCACTGATTCTTAGGACAAATGCTGTCAAGATGGCTAAACGTCTTATTAAAAAATTTGGTAAAAAGAAACTCAATTACTTTAGTGTTTTTTTTAGATATTAAACATTTTGTGTGATGGACAATTATGCTGTTACACGATTTGGAATAATTTTGCTCTCACACCCAATATATATATATATATATATATATATATATATATGGCATTATTTTCTTAGGGGTACATGATTTTATTAAGGAAATAAAAACACCAAGATGAGCTTTACCATTCAAAATTGAAAAAATGAATGGTAAAGCTCGTCTCGCCTTTTTTATTTCCATAATATATATATATACTTTTTATGCGCTATTTTTATAGATATAAATATTTAAGTAAATGTTCAGTTTGTAATAAACAATATTAACTGGTCTGAAAGTCCGTAGAAAATATGTGTACTCCGACAGGAATCGAACCCGGAATCGTCATATAGCCTGACATGCTATACTATTTAGCTAGAGGAAGCGTCTGGTTAGCAAGGTCAAATTACTGTTTTTAAACTTTTTAATAGTAGCCTAAAACTTAGTGTCCATGTCAGATCAACTAAGAAATACGATTTCATAAATTTATATTTATATTCTAATCATATCAACCAAGTAAAATACAGAATAATCATCGGATTCTTTTTAAGCGCGATCAGAATTTGTAACCGTCAGTATGGAGAGGAGAAATATTTTGAAACCCTTTTAAGCTCCTCTAATACCTAACTGTTTCATATTCAGGGTGAAAGAAAAGGCTCATAAAATGAAAAGAATTTCTATTAACTCGACAGAAATTTGTCACTTTATCTAAAACAATAAATGACTCAAAACAAAATAAGTTAAAATTTGAAGGAAGAATTTTCTCTGTTACTAATTGCCATAATGTATACATAGGAGAAACCTCAAGAAATTTAATTAAAAGGTTATTTAAACAGGTTGTAACGTTGACTTTGTTCAGAAGAGCTGCAAATTAGGAAGGCCGTTGTTAAAGAGAGTATGGAAAGAACAGAAGACTGGGTAGGGGAAACAAACAAGAATCGATTTATTTAAGCTTTATAAATACTTATACACACAAGAGAAAAAAATTGTGTAAATCAATTACTCCTTAAATCCTAATGTAAAGTGCCTAATTGCCATAATGATATGGAGGAATAGTTCATTGTCACAATAGTAGGGAAGACAAGGAAGTAAGCCAAGTCCTACTCTGCAACAGAAAACGAAAGGGCTCTTCTACGAAACAACAATTTAAATGCTTAATGAGACTGGCCAAAATTTCGATTAAAATATGTTATTATAATTAAAAGAGTGTTGGGTGCACCCACCTTCACAACCACAATAGACTGATCCTATTATTATAAATTGAACAGTAGTTCTAGAGACTGAGAGGAGTGTAGCAGTGTGGTGCAGTGCAGAGTGAGACTTCTGTAGTGATCAGTTACACTTCCGTTTCTCGACCGGAAGATACCGTTGGATTTGATTACTATTATTGTTACTACTAACCTACGTTCGTTCTACTACTAATCTCTCTGATGTAAATACCTCTCTGAATATACCAGTATTTTTCCCTACGACTGTGTTTGTTCGTTATTACCATATACTCACGTGGAAACACTCAACATTTCAACAAAGAGAAAATAATTCACTTAGACGAAAATGTATAGAAAGTGCTTTAATCGCGAGATCATCCACAGTAAATTTACGTCCAGGTTCCTGCAACGTTTCACCATTATTGGCAGATCTTCTGTTATCAAAATCTCTTTCTCTCTTCACCATATTTTAAAAAAAATCTTATTTTGAAATTTTTACTTTTTTTTCTTCCTCCTTTAATATAAAACTTTTTGTTTTTCTTTCTCTTTCTTTTTTTCCTCTTCTTTTTCCTTTTGTCTGGACGAATTGATTTTATTTCTGAAAAAAACTTTGGTCTAAAGAGATGAATATTTGAATATATTTAGAGGAAATAAATTATAAACGAAATGGATTTTTAAGTATTGTCTTTACTTATAATCATTATATATATATATATATATATATATAGTGTAATCCGGATATAAGAGAAACCCGGATATAAGAGAAACCCGCATATAAGAGAGCTTTTCTCTGGTCCCAAATTAGAGCCTGTGTTAATGTATATATAATAGACCGAACCCGGATATAAGAGAAACCCGGATATAAGACAATATCCCGACAACTCTCTTATATCCGGGTTACACTATATATATATATATATATATATATATATATGGCTGTGCGGGTGGCTTAATTGATAACGCTCCTTAAATTTCACTTACACAAAAATATCCGTTGGAAGGCATGAAATCCTTTTCTCTCCCTCTCTATCAGGAAATCATTATCTGTCATAAGTTTTTACACTCTATAAGTAGTTTCTGGCTTTAAATACCCTAGAAAAGTTTGATAGGCCATATATATATATATTTATATATATATATATATATATATATATATATATATATATATATATATATATATATATATATATATATATGCGTGTGTCGTGATTGATTTTTTTTATGGCCTATCAAACTTTTCTAGGTTATTTAAAGACAGAAACTACTTATAGAGTGTAAAAACTTATGAGAGATAATAATGATTTCCTGATAGAGAGAGAGAGAGAGAGAGAAAAGAAGTGAGTTCATGCCTTCCAACGGATATTTGTGTGTAAGTGAAATATAACGAGTCGTTATCAATTAAGCCACGCGCACAGCCATGCTTACTGCACCTGGTAGCGGTCAGCCATCTAGGTACTCACCATCCTCGACGTTGCTTAACTTCGTCGATCCTACAGGAATCGCTGTTTCAACGAGATGTGGCATTAGGCGTTTATGTTGTCTGTATTTGTGTTGATGGAGTGGCGTTTATAAATTCTTATCCCAAGGTTATTTGGCGACGTTTTAGGTATCTGGTCGGCCTGTGAACTTTTCATTACTCATCTCCCATCCTAGATATATCTAAGTATGAAAAATTTCTCAGTTAACCTGTAGAAAAAGACATGTATAAAGGTAAAAGACTATAGGAAAACTGTATTATTAGCTGACGAAACGCGTCGGCTAATAATACAGTATTCCTATTGTCTTTGACCTTTATACATATCTAAGTATATATTTATAAATAAATGAACAGAGAAATATCTTTCTGCTTATATTTTGTTGTGTTTGTATACGCGTATGTATGTATGTATGTATGTATGTATGTATGTATGTATGTATGTTGTCATATTTTAGTGTGGACCTGTGTATTGTTTATACGAACATGTGCGTATCTGTGTGAATGCGTAGCTGCAGAACAGTGTGTAGCCGTGAAAGTTCAATGTCATAATAGATTTATCGTCAAGGAAGAAAATCAGCGAGGCGAATTTCGGATTCCAGACGGTGTGTGATATTTATTATGGCTAATTCATTTCGGCGTCTCCAGTTTAGTACCGAGGAGAAAAGTTGAAAAAAGACGGATTCCAGAAAAATGAAAAATGAAAAATGAAAAATAAAATTGGAAAAGAAACAATTCTATTTATTTCGGTCGATCTATTAGATGTTGAAAGGAACTTACTTATCGGTGAAGCTGTCAGTTACGTGCCAAGCGTGATGCACGTGTAGACGATTGTTATGGTCCAGGTTCCTTGTAGCACGGTGATGGTCCAAGGTAGAACCAATGAAGAATAACTCGAACACAGGTATGGAATAACACAGATATATTACAAACATAATATATATACAAAAGAAGTAGAAGTGTTAGTAATAACAATCAGGTTAGGTTAGAGAGAACTATGTTGTCTCGACCAGTGTCACTATTCCAATGTCCTACAGTAATCGTCTGACGCGACTCTGTCTCTGACTGACTCACACGATGTTCATTAACACGCCCACGTGTGTCAAATGTGGCACAAGGCCGGTTTAATGTGGGCTCACCGAGACCGTAGGCTCGGGCAAAAATTGCCCGTAGAACCCGTATAAACCGGATCAGGTTGGTCAACCTCCCCGAACGAGGCTCTGCCCTTCGGCGGAACCTCGTCCGGGTTCCTCTCTGCCCAGAGACAGAGAGTTCCCCTCTGCCTCAGAGGCAGGGAGTTCGTCCGAATAGCTGAGACGTCCGAAAATGACTGACTCACACTACTGCTTCCTCTTGAGGCGCAGTATTTATGGTTTACAGGATAGTCCATTACTATTATGGGTAAGTTCCCATTACACCCTCCTTCCGAAGCTATTGCGTAGCAGGGGTTTTTAATATCGTTTTTTCTTTGGATCTAATTCCAAAGGTTCTGTAAATATTCTTTTTCGAGACGATTTTCTTGGTTCTGGCATTGTTTGCGGTCTTTTTTATATCAAACGTATCGAAAATCGTGTCCATTACCTCTTCTTGAGGTGGACCGTTAGCGTCCTGTGACAGTGTTTTCCTTATTTGGTTCACGTGTCTTCTGTGTGAGAATTTTTGTCCCTGAACTATGTAAACCATCTTGCCAATTATTTTGTCAATTGTGCCTTGCTCCCAATACGATGTATTATTTTTGTAGGCTTTAAAAAAAACTTTTTCTCCTGGGAGAAATTTTCTTTTTGGTGCATAGGATTGTGTTACTTGTTTTGTTTTACTTGGTAGCAATTTATCAAATGCAGATCTGATCTTTCTAGCAAACATCACTTCTGCTGGTGATAGTGTTGATGGTGTAGCATTATTTGGCGTTATTCGATATACCTGAAGAAATTGCTGTAATGCTTTCTCCGTAGGCACATCGTAGGCTTTTCGTAGCGCTCTTTTGAGTGTATCAACGAATCTCTCCGCCTGCCTATTTGATCTTGGGTGATAAGGCGGGGATTTTATGTTTTACTTGATAAATTTCGCAAAACTCTTGGAAATCTGCTGACGTGAATTGCGTTCCATTATCTGTGACTAGGAAATCCACTACACCAAACCGAGCGAATAGCTCGTGGAGGCAATTTCTGAAGTTTCTGAAGTAGGATTTTTGCAACGAAACACCTCCGGCCATTTACTATAGCTATTGACAATGATAAAATAGTAAAAATCGTCAATTGGTCCTGCATAATCTGCGTGTATTCTTGACCACGGACGATCAGTCTTTGGCCATGGCTTATGTATGATTGGCGGTGCTTTGGTTGCTAAATTACAACCATTTGCATATTTCCACCATCTGAGTAATATCCTGGTCCATATTCTTCCAATATACATAGCTTCGCATTAGCGACTTCATTCTATTTTTACCAGGATGGCCCCTATGGAAATCCTTTAAGATGGGCTTTTGTAATGTTTTGGGAATTACAACCCTTTTGTTGTAAAGTAATACATTGTCGCATAGAGAAAAGCTGTCCGAAATTTGCTCAATTTTTTTCTGCTATTTTTTCTTTTGTTTCATTAATAAATTCGTCGTTTTTGGCTTCATTTTTTATGTCTTGCAATGTGACTGGGAGGTTTCTAACTGTACAACATAGTACTGTCCTGATATCTTCTTCGTTTCTTAAGACTGCGATTACCGTATCTTCCAATGGCTCTGTCTTTGTTGGTATAAGTCTCGACAGACCATCCGCATGTCCGATCTTTTTCGTTGGTAATTATTCCAATCTGAAATTATAGTTCAGAAGAATTGTTCCCCATCTGAGTCACCTATTTATAGTGTAAACCGGTAGACATTTTTTCGAACCGAAAATTGATAGTAACGGTTTGTGATCCGTCTGCAGAGTAAATTGTCTACCATAGATGTACCTATGAAACCTCGTGACTGCGAAGATAATTCCTAGAGCTTCTTTCTCTATTTGTGAATAATTTTTCTCCGCTGGTAGTAGTTTTCGAGAAGCATGTGCGATGGGTTTTATTGTCCCATCTGGCATTTTATGTAATATACACGCTCCGACTCCGTAGGCGCTAGCGTCACTTGCTACAATAATTTCTAGTTTAGGATCGTAGTGTGCCAAAAATAAAACTGAAGTTAACATTTTGATTATTTCGTCAAATGATTTTTGGCATTGATCTGTTCACTGCCAAACTTTTTCTTTCTTTAGCAGCTCGTTCAGTGGTGCGCGAAGTTTATGCATTTGAGGTATGAATTCCTGGTAGTAACTTACTAATCCTAGAAAACTTTGTAGTTTTGTTATGTTTTTAGGAACTGGCATTTTTAAAAATTGCTATTGACCTTTCAGGGTCTGGTCGTCTACCTTCTTGATCTATTATATGGCCAAGGTATTTGATTTCCTTCATGAAAAAATCGCAGTTATTTTCTTTTACTTTGAATCCATAGCTCTGTATTCTTTTAAATACTTCCTGTACATGTTCTCTGTGTTGTTCAACGCTTTCGCTATTAATCAATACGTCATCCAGGTATGCAATCGTGTACTCTAGTCCGGCAAGCATCGTATCCATTGTCTGTTGGAATATAGCTGGCGCGACCTTAATTCCAAAAGGTAATCTTTGGTATCTGTACAGTCCTTTGTGTGTGTTTATGCATAGTAGTTTTGAACTTTCCTCATCGACTGGAATTTGCAGGTACGCCTCACTTAAATCAATTTTTGAAAAATACTTTCCGTCATTTAATTTAGTGAATACTTCTTCTGGACTGGATAGAGGATAGTGGTAGTCCTTTATTGCTGCGTTCAAACCTGTAGAAAAATCAGCGTAAACTCGAATTTCGCCGGATTTCTTTTTGACGTAGATCGTCGGTGCAGCCCATTTACTGTATTCTACTTTTGTCAATATGCCAGTGTTTTCGAGTCTGTTTAATTCTTGATCAATTTTTTCAATTGACGCAAACAGTACGCTCCTTTTTCTTGAAAATAGGCTGAACGTTTTCCTTAATTTCGATATTAGCTGCCATTTTCTTTCATCTTCCGCGGCCTGCTGAAAATACTTCGGGGGAAACTCGTTTTTAGTTTTTCTTTTAATTTGTCTGCCTCGGTTGGTAAGCTTTTTACAGTTTGGCTGTACGTATTTATAGGTAGATCCCACAGTTCGAATTTTTGTATCCAGTCGGTTCCGAATAGGTTTTCGGTATTTCTTAAGACGTACATTTTTAGTTTTTTCGTCATTCCATTAAATGCTACATTAGTAATTACTTCACCCTCGAATTTTATCTTTCTCTCCGTAACTGATCTAGCAATTTTATCCGTTTTTAACATGGTAGGTTTGTTCAGATTTCTCTATGTTTGTAGGTTTATGATCGTTAAGTCTGAGCCAGAATCCAGCTGTAGCCTAACTTTTCTGTTTTGCATTTCAACTTGTACGTATTTTCTTATGTTAGTCTCATCTGCTTGGTCAGTCCTCGTAATTCTTATTCTGCTTTTGCTTTATCTTCTATTCCAACAATGAGAACTTTTATGTCCTATCTTTTTACATGATAGACAGGTTTTAAAACGATATGTACAGTCTTTAAACCAATGCCAAGTCCCACAGCGATAGCATGGACTGTGTGGTAATTTTTTTTTATATTGATTTTTAGAGTTAGAAAATTTTGTTTTACCTGTTCTTGAGGGGGGAAAATCGGTTTGGTTTGTTTGTGAGGAGGATAAGTTGGTTTGTCTTCGTACTTTATGTATGTGCGCTATGCCGGCTTCTTCTATGTCTTTTGAGTCTTTCTTCACACTGACGCATCTCTGGCAGTCTTCGGCTAGCTTTTGAAGTGTCAAATGAGTTTCACTCTCCAATTTAGTAAGGATTCTGCGTCTCATTTCCGCGTCTTTGGTTGAGACCAGGCCTTGGACGTAAATTAAGCATTTGAAATTGTTCGCGCTGAGTTCTGATAATTTGAAGTCGTCACAATATTTGTTGACAATGGACGCGAAAGTTATGTAATCTTCGTTGTCCTTTTTTGTAAGGTGCATGCATTTACATCTTTTATGGAATAGTAAAGTATTATGTTTGAAAAGTTCCGTTAGCAGTTTAATGGCTTCTTTGAACGTTAACTCACTTGTTTTTCTGGGAAGGATATAATCTACAAATAGCAGGGGGAGTAGAGGATTCATACAACAGGACAACAGTCCAAACAATGTAAATAGTGTAAATAGTTACAATACCTCATCTGAGAAATAGAGACAGATGTTGAAGGTGAATATGGCAATAAAGATGAGGACAACAGTCCAAACAATGTAAATAGTGTAAATAGTTACAATACCTCATCTGAGAAATAGAGACAGATGTTGAATGTGAATATGGCAATAAAGATGAGGACAACAGCCTGAACAATGTCAATAGTATAAATAGTTACAATACCTCATCTGAGAAATAGAGACAGATGTTGAAGGGGAATATGGCAATAAAGATGAGGACAACAGTCCGAACAATGTCAATAGTATAAATAGTTACAATACCTCATCTGAGAAATAGAGACAGATGTTGAAGGTGAATATGGCAATAAAGATGAGGACAACAGTCCAAACAATGTAAATAGTATAAATAGTTACAATACCTCATCTGAGAAATAGAGACAGATGTTGAAGGTGAATATGGCAATAAAGATGAGGACAACAGTCCAAACAATGTAAATAGTATAAATAGTTACAATACCTCATCTGAGAAATAGAGACAGATGTTGAAGGGGAATATGGCAATAAAGATGAGGACAACAGCCTGAACAATGTCAATAGTATAAATAGTTACAATACCTCATCTGAGAAATAGAGACAGATGTTGAAGGGGAATATGGCAATAAAGATGAGGACAACAGTCCGAACAATGTCAATAGTATAAATAGTTACAATACCTCATCTGAGAAATAGAGACAGATGTTGAAGGTGAATATGGCAATAAAGATGAGGACAACAGTCCAAACAATGTAAATAGTATAAATAGTTACAATACCTCATCTGAGAAATAGAGACAGATGTTGAAGGTGAATATGGCAATAAAGATGAGGACAACAGTCCAAACAATGTAAATAGTATAAATAGTTACAATACCTCATCTGAGAAATAGAGACAGATGTTGAAGGGGAATATGGCAATAAAGATGAGGACAACAGCCTGAACAATGTCAATAGTATAAATAGTTACAATACCTCATCTGAGAAATAGAGACAGATGTTGAAGGTGAATATGGCAATAAAGATGAGGACAACAGTCCAAACAATGTAAATAGTATAAATAGTTACAATACCTCATCTGAGAAATAGAGACAGATGTTGAATGTGAATATAGCAATAAAGATGAGGGCAACAGTGCAAAAAATGTAAATGGTGTAAATAGTTATAATACCTCATCTCAGAAATAGAGACAGATGTTGAATGTGAATTTTTTTTTTAAAAGCATATCACCCCAAGCAAGGCTGGAAGCCATTAGTACGCAGAGGGATACAGAAGGTTTGGAGGAAGAGCAGATAGGAGTGGTAAAGGAGAGGATGTGGAGAAAGATAGTGGATCGATCAAGGCTAGGTGGTTACAGAAGATTTGGAGCGAGAGCAGATGGGAATGAAAGGTGAGAGGATGTGGAGAAGGGAAGAGGATAGATCAAGGCAGCTGGAGATGTCGATTGACGTTACACTTAAATAGTTGGAGATTGTATTTGTCAGGGAAACAGGAATAAGGAAGGGAGTTCCACAGGCGAGATGTGCGAGACATGAAGCTATTGGAGTAGAAGAGACGTCTACATCTAACAGCTTCAACGGTGAAGGGGTGGGAACGGGATGCCAGCCTCGTGGGACGTTTAAATTCATGAGGCCTAGGAACCAGCGAAAGCAGCTCCTCGGAGCAATTACCGTGAAAGTATTTATAAAAAAGACCGAGCGAGGCAACATCTCGTCGGTGAGAGAGAGACTGTAGACGAGATGACAGATCGTGACCAATTACATTGCATATCCATCGCTGGATCTTATCAAGAACCCTGAGGCAAACAGCAGGGGCTCCAGACCATATATGGCAGCAATACTCCATGCAAGGGAGAATAGTCGATTTATAGATTTGGAGGATAGATTCTTGCGGTGGATGATGCAATTGACTCGATGTATTTGTTCCATCCCAGATCAGCGGACAGCGTGAGACCAAGCAGCCGCAGAGAGGAGCTCTCAAGAAGTTGGCCATCAGACATTCTAATGAGATGCAGGGATGGATCCTTGTGGTGGTTAATAGAGAGCAGTTTAGATTTAGAGGCGTTAAAGTTAACCGTCCATTTCTTGCCCCAGTTCACAACCGATTGGAGGTCCTTTTCTATCCGAGATGCCAGGTTAATTTTGTCAGCATCACTGGATTTGTGTTTGAGGCAGGAGTAAATTGTGGTGTCGTCCGCATAGATGCCGACTTGGGAATCTATGGCGTCAGGAAGGTCGTTTATGAATATGAGGAACAGAGTAGGGCCTAGGATGGAGCCTTGAGGAACACCTGCATTAGTGGGATAGGAGCTGGAGATGAATCCACTGAGAACGACCTTCAATTCCCGGTTTGACAGGAATGATTGTATTAGGTCAAACAATCGACCTGTGAATCCATAACCCTGGAGCTTGCGAAGAAGGCCGGCATGCCAAACTCTATCGAATGCTTTGGAGATGTCAAGGGCCACGGCACGAGCTTCACCGTTATTATGAATAGCTTGGAAGACAAATTCAGTGATGGCCGTAAGCACATCAGCTGTAGATCGGGCAAAGCGGAAACCATACTGCTTGTCTGAGAGCAGATCATCGGATAAAAGGTGATTAATCACATCGGTGTTGATAATGGCTTCGAAGACTTTGCCGAAGAGGGGTAGGAGACTGATAGGACGGTAATTAGGAGGGTCGGTGGGGTCACCAGAGTTCTTAAAGACAGGAACAATGGTTGAGGACTTCCAGCAGTCAGGAAAGCAAGACTCCTTGAGGCAGCGGTTGTATAATTTAGAGAGGGCAGGCGCACATTTCTTCAGGACAGTGGCTGGTATCCCGTCACCACCAGTAGCCTTGTGGTGATCTAAGTTAGAAATAATGCCCAATACCAACGAAGGGGATATGTGCAATCCGCTCAGAAGGGCCTCGGTTCTGGGAGGGAAATCGGGCATGGGTACTCCGGAAGAGTCTAACGTTGAATTGGAAGAAAACTTCTGAGCAAAGCATTCAGCCTTGTCGGCAGAGGTGGTTAGGACCTCAAACTGATTGAACAGGGGAGTAATGGAGGGTTTATTATTGTTCAGAACGCTCTTGCATGTGCGCCAATAATCTTTGGAGCCGAATTTGCGAAATGCAATACGTTCCTTCATCCGAACAGCAAATAATGACTTAGCTCCGTTGAGGATACGCTTACACTCGTTGTGGGCAGAGGTGAATAGACATCTATTGAAGTCAGACATATCACTACGAAAACGGTGGAAGAAGTGGTGGAAATAAAGATGAGGACAACAGTCCAAACAATGTAAATAGTGTAAATAGTTACAATACCTCATCTCAGAAATAGAGACAGATATTGAATGTAAATATGGCAATAAAGATAAGGACAACAGTCCAAACAATGTAAATAGTGTAAATAGTTACAATACTACATCTGAGAAATAGAGACAGATGTTGAAGGTGAATATGGCAATAAAGATGAAGACAACAGTCCAAACAATGTAAATAGTGTAAATAGTTACAATACCTCATCTGAGAAATAGAGACAGATGTTGAAGGTGAATATGGCAATAAAGATGAGGACAACAGTCCAAACAATGTAAATAGTGTAAATAGTTACAATACCTCATCTGAGAAATAGAGACAGATGTTGAAGGTGAATATGGCAACAATGATGAGGACAACAGTACGAACAATGTTAATAGTGTAACTGTCCGACAATATAAATTGTGTAAATAGTTTGAGATCTGAATTAATATATGAATGTAAGAGAATGAAAACTCGTGGTTAATATAGAGCCCTATTCCGTTGATTGTTGGCAAGCGATATAAGGCAATAAATTTCATATTTATTGATGGAAATGTTCTATAATATTTATTCGTTTTGATCAAAGTTTCGTGTGTTGGCTACTTCCATAATTAAGGTATCAGGTTCCTACAATAATATTTTACATGAAATAATGGCAGTGAAAACGTACATACACGGAATAACAGAGACTGATTGATTTACAATGCAAGATACCATTTATTTAACAAAAATAACGAAAGAAAATTTTCTGTTCCTAGAAATAAACTGAATGCACAACGAATTGTTAATGAATGTAGTTGGGTGTGACTTGCTTGTGTATGTGTGTTTGTGTGTGAAGCGTTCACAGCCCTTTTTGCTTCAGTGTGAATAGTTCATGTCACACACTTCGAAAGGAGGAAACCTAGAAGAGAGAGTTACTTAAGAGTTTGCTTGTTTTTATAAACCCAGGGCTACTTTTGGTAACATTTTTATTAAGGCACCACAAAAGAAATGTCATCGAGTTGAAATCTGAACGGATTTATGGATTTAGTGGATGAGATATATCTTCTTTATATTTAATCTTTCAACTTTTTCTTTTTTTTTATCTCGGAGGAATTGTTAATACAAGATTAAACCGAAAAAGAAGAAATGTGTTTACGATTCAGAATGTGTTTGAGTTTAATTAAGCCGCAAAGGGTTGATAATCCGTAACAAACAAATCATCCACTCAGCGTGTCTAACCGTAACCCTGTCGTGAATGATATGTAAACCTCACTACAGCTGGGTAAAGTGAGCGTTACTCTCTGCCGATATTCTTTGAGAAAAACATTTTAATTACCGTATTTGACGGCATATAAGACGCACTTTTTCTTACTAAAAATATTTTTTAAAATTCCCCTGCGTTTTATATACCATATATAGGTTTAAAATTCGCGATAGTCGGCCGAAATTAGCTACCTGGCAAATCGCATTAGCTTAGACTTTAGAGTAACTTTCATATACATATTGTCATTATTTAAATGTCTTTTATGCAGATTAAAAATGTTATCATTGATAATATTCCTTATATTAATTTCATCAACATTAATACTTTGTTTCACTAAAATTATATGCAAAATTTCAAATTATATACTTGTAAAATATATTTGTTTCATTAATATTTTTCTTGCGAAAACTCCCGGTTGCATTGGTATAAATACAATCAGAATTTGTATATCCTAATTATTCCAATATGACCTTTACAAGACGCAGGTTGCACAAATCATATAAAGGATATAATAAAGTTTTTATAGGCTCGTGTTTTTTTCCTATGATTTTTTTTGTTTAATTGTAATCATGGCTTGTTTAACCAAAATGAAGCCTCATAAATATAGCCTAGCCTGTACTATTTACTAATAATTTTACTAATTTTATTAATTACTATTTTTTTCTTGATTTGCCCTGCTGAAATTGGGGTGCGCCTTATACACCCGTGCGTCTTATATGCGGTCAAATACGGTATCTTACTAACGAAAAAAGAAAAAAGAAAATGAAATCAAGTCATATTCTTTAAAAATGGGAGTCCTGGCGCCAGATTCCTTCAGAAAGATCTAAACTGTTATCTGTATGAAAAGGCTTCCTCAAATCAAGAGCTAAAAATTGCTTTGAGCGAAGGAAGAGTGTAGGCTTTAGCGGGGACCATCCTTCTTCGAATCTCGTGAACTAGCCATAAAAATTACAAAGAACTGTACAAAATATCAGAAACTACATAACTTGCGGAAATTCAAGAGTAGCAACAACTAAAATGGATAGCACCTCTCCAGGAAATTAAAAACTGCATTACCCGAGTAGAACTCGGCCTATGAATGCAGAATGTTTCCTTATAAGGAAATTACTATTATTATCATTACCATTTTTGATCTATGTATTTTTACTTATCTTAGAAGGTGAAAATACTTAGAATGTACTAAAAGATTACTGTTGGAGATGAATCGAATAAAAGAAAGCAAAGATGAGGATATTAGTCCAAATAATTTATAATTTTCATATTAAAGCAAGTCAAGACAGAAGATTTAATGTAAGATATTAATGAAGAATTTTGTGCACAATATGAATGAAATATAGAAATAAAGTGTCGCTGCCGACACTGTAGTTTGAACATAGATCGCCAGTGAGCAAACACAGGCGATCCCATTTTGAATAAGTAAATCACGAGATGGCAAATGAAATGAATATATGGGAATTAGCGTGGCGTCTAATGAATCAACATTTCTATTCTATCCTCTATTACTCTACAGATCACTCTTTCTACACTATCCTATATCTCTATACTATTTCTCTATACTGATCACTATTCGGTGGTTACTATTCGAGCGAGTATTATCGAGTAAGTACTATGTGTTCGAGTGATATTCGAAGGTGTCTGGCGCCAGGACTCCCATTTTTAAAGAATATGACTTGATTTCATTTTCTTTTTTCTTTTTTCGTTAGTAAGATACCGTATTTGACCGCATATAAGACGCACGGGTGTATAAGGCGCACCCCAATTTCAGCAGGGCAAATCAAGAAAAAAATAGTAATTAATAAAATTAGTAAAATTATTAGTAAATAGTACAGGCTAGGCTATATTTATGAGGCTTCATTTTGGTTAAACAAGCCATGATTACAGTATTACTATAGTTTTACTATAGTTGCATCTGCGATTACAATGTGTCTACTACAATGAACAAAACGAAAGTGACAACGAGTTTTCGTTGACATCACA
The DNA here is from genome assembly GCA_964036315.1 of Acanthosepion esculentum. Taxonomy (NCBI): domain Eukaryota; kingdom Metazoa; phylum Mollusca; class Cephalopoda; order Sepiida; family Sepiidae; genus Acanthosepion; species Acanthosepion esculentum. The sequence continues at coordinate 64,747,567 of OZ038509.1, read as the reverse complement.
AAAGTGGCAACGAGTCTTCGTTGACATCACAAAAATGGCAACGAGTCATCGTTGACATCACAAAAGTGCCAACGAGTCTTCGCAGTCATCACAAAGGTGCCACCGAGTAATCGTTGACATCACAAAAGTGCCACCGAGTCATCGTTGACATCACAAAAGTGGTAACGAGTCATCGTTGACATCACAAAAGTGCCACCGAATCATCGTTAACATCACAAAAGTGACACCGACTCATCGTTGACATCACAAAAGTGGTAACGAGGCATCGTTGACATCACAAAAGTGCCACCGAGTCATCGTTAACATAACAAAAGTGCCACCGACTCATCGTTGACATCACAAAAGTGGTAACGAGTCATCGTTGACATCACAAAAGTGCCACCAAGTCATCGTTGACATCACAAAAGTGCCAACGAGTCTTCGTTGACATCACAAAATTGCCACCGAGTCATCGTTGACATCACAAAAGTGCCACCGAGTCATCGTTGACATCACAAAAGTGCCAACGAATCTTCGTAGTCATCACAAAAGTGCCACCGAGTCCTCGTTGACATCACAAAAGTGACAACGAGTCATCGTTGACATCACAAAAGTGCCACCGAGTCATCGTTTACATCACAAAAGTGACAACGAGTCATCGTTGACATCACAAAAGTGCCAACGAATCTTCGTAGTCATCACAAAAGTGCCACCGAGTCCTCGTTGACATCACAAAAGTGACAACGAGTCATCGTTGACATCACAAAAGTGCCACCGAGTCATCGTTGACATCACAAAAGTGCCACCGACTCATCGTTGACATCACAAAAGTGGTAACGAGTCATCGTTGACATCACAAAAGTGCCACCAAGTCATCGTTGACATCACAAAAGTGCCAACGAGTCTTCGTTGACATCACAAAATTGCCACCGAGTCATCGTTGACATCACAAAAGTGCCACCGAGTCATCGTTGACATCACAAAAGTGCCAACGAATCTTCGTAGTCATCACAAAAGTGCCACCGAGTCCTCGTTGACATCACAAAAGTGACAACGAGTCATCGTTGACATCACAAAAGTGCCACCGAGTCATCGTTTACATCACAAAAGTGACAACGAGTCATCGTTGACATCACAAAAGTGCCAACGAATCTTCGTAGTCATCACAAAAGTGCCACCGAGTCCTCGTTGACATCACAAAAGTGACAACGAGTCATCGTTGACATCACAAAAGTGCCACCGAGTCATCGTTGACATCACAAAAGTGACAACGAGTCATCGTTGACATTACAAAAGTGCCACCGAGTCATCGTTGACATCACAAAAGTGCCACGAGTCTTCGTAGTCATCACAAAAGTGGTAACGAGTCATCGTTGACATCACAAAAGTGACAACGAGTCTTCGTTGACCTCACAAAAGTTGCAACGAGTGTTCGTTGACATCGCAAAAATATCATATAATTATGATAGCAATTTGAAGAATTTTATACAGCACTTAATAACTGTGCTTAAATAATGAGATTTTTGTTTAAATCTTTCAACCAAAACACGTAATTAGAGAGTTCATCATATCTGATAATACGGTTTGAGGTACTCAAAAATTTTAGAAGCAGTTTCCCTTAGAAGACACAGTATTATTAATGAGAATTGAAAAAGTTTTCCCTGGTCTCTCTGGAGAAAGAATTCATGTCAAATTGAATTCATTGCCAGTAAAGCAGAAAATGATTTTAGCAGAAAATGATTTTTACATTGACAACATAATAGAATGTTAACTGTCATTAAATTTAACACATTGACACACGTCTTGATTGGACGCTGATATTAGAGAAAGAAATAATACTTCAGAAATGGAACGAAGATGCCGGACAACTCTTCCACGGCCAAAGAGAACAACCGGCAATACACGGAAATACCGACGGACCGGGAATATTAAAAACCGAAGTGGAAGCTGCAGTGGACAAAATGGACAGAAACAAAGCGATAGGGCCAGACGGATTGTAATGGAGACGCTGATGATTTCGGCATAGACAAGATTGCAGAAATAATAAATAAAATCTACAACAGTGGTGATATAACGGAAAATCTCAGCAGATCTACTTACATAGCACTGCCTAAGAAATCGAGCGTAAATAAATGTGAACTCCATCGAACAATCAGCCTAATGAGCCACATAACAAACATCATCATCCGAATTCTGACGAATAGAGCGCGCAGCAGAATCAGACCGGAAATAGGACAAGAACAGTACGGGTTCGTCAAAGACACCGCAACAAGGAACACGATATTTATGCCCAGAATATTATAAAAAAAGAGAAAGAGCTATAAAAATGTAGAGTGACTTGTACCTGTGTTTTATAGATTACGCAAAGGCGTTCGATAAAATATGCCAAAAAGATCTGTTCGGGCTGCTCAGCAACCTTGAAATATTCAGGGAAGACGTTAAAATAATCCAAAATCTACATGGCAGCAAAACGCCTGCATGCGGACAGAAAATGAGTTCAGCAGATATACAAAAATAGAAAGGGATGTAAGGCAAGGATGTATCTTCTCACTGGATTCATTTCTTATACAGCGAGGCAATTCTGAGAGAATCCATTATGGATTCATTATTCGTGACCACAATCTTAACAATATAAGATATGAACAATGTGTTGATAGCAGACACGGAAAGGAAACTACAAAAACTCCTAGAGAAGGTAGTGGTGGAAAGCGAGAAGAAAAAGGCTAAGTGAAAACTACAAGAAAACAGAATGCATGGTCATCAGCAAAAGAATTTTGCCCAAATACAAATAATAAAATCGGGGATGCTAAAATCAAACAAGTGCTGAAATTTAAATACCTAGGAAGTGTCTTAACAGAATATGGAATTTGCGACACGGAGATCCGAAGACATATTGGAATAACCAAAGAAAATGAAGCGGGGCTCGGCACATAGAAGAAGACTATGTTGGCGGAAAAATGTTTCATTAATACTTTGTTAAATTGACTATATGTAACCGTAAGTTCTATGTTAACAGCTTCTTCTCTCGTACTTCTTCTCTCGTACTCACTTCCGGCTCCATGCTCTCCGGCCAACTTTGAGCTTCAAAATTTTAAATGCAATGTCAATCGCTATCTGTTGTCCTCATGATTACTCTTTTCTTTTCCCGCTTATTATTAATGTTTATACTCTACACCCAATAACTCGTTGTGTCTTAGTGGCTTTACTGCCTTGTTTGGGGTAAATTCGATTAAATACATTCTATCGCACTTCCTTTTTCTTCATTACTCTTCTATTGTTCTCACTCATATATATATATATATATATATGTGAAGAAATATAGTCTTCAAGTATGCTATATTTATGGGATAAAGTGCTCAATATCAGAGATAGAGCGTGTGTAAATATAAAAGTGAACATAGAAGTCAACACTTAGAGGCGACAGTCTGTTTCATGCTAGTGCAATCGTCAGACAGCTCATGGATACCTGACGATTGCACTAGCATGAAACAGACTGTCGCCTCTGAGTGTTGACTTCTATGTTCACTTATATATATATATATATATATATATATATATATATATATATATATATATATATATATATATATACATAAATTCTCAAGATGATATAATTCAGGTAGAACTCAATATCCAGGACAGAGTAAGAATATAATATAAAAGGCTCAAACATTAATATTCTATGGTTATAATTTATTACATTGGAATCACGATCCAATTCATCAGACCTACAAATTCAAAAAGAACTTATTTTTGAATTTGTAGGTCTGTTTGAGCCTTTTATATTATATATAATGTTGACTTCAATGTTCACTTATATATATATATATATATATATATATATATATATATATATATATATATATATATGCATGTATGTATGTGTATATATATATATATATATATATATATATATATATGATGGCAATAGCATTTCACAGATAATAAAGAAAAGGAATCAGTGGAGAGTCATGGTCGCTTATATCCTGAAAGAACATGACATATAAAAAAGTAACTACTTCAGGAGAAGTGAAGGATAAAGCAAATGCCGTGCGTGGCCCCAAGTCGTTATATGGAAACCTTTAGAATTGTGAACTCCCAAGATGAAACTGAAACTACAGTGGTGGAAATAAGTATTAGACACCCCATGAAACAATTTCATGGGGTGTCTAATACTTATTTCCACCACTGTATGTGCAAAGTTGAAGAACCAGGTGTCCGTTCTTATTCAGTTTTTCTGTTCCCTCCTTTCTGGACAACTCAAAGTTACCCAGACACTTCTAACTTTCGCATTAAAATCGCCTACAAGATGATTTTATCAGTCCCAGGAAAAGAGTAAAGGAGATCTCGCAAGTTATCGTAGAACGGGCACTTTCTACCTTGCCTCCTCGCTACTCTCTCTCTCTCTGCACACACACACATACACACACACACGCACACACATATATATATAAATATATATATAATGTCGTTCACAAAGTTCGACTATAAATATGGTTTCAGATGCAGAGCAAATGAATCTAATTTATTCCTTTTTATGTGCCCTTCTGTTCCTCTCAGTTCCTCATCATATCCCAGGACAAATTATAACGACGCTAAAAGTAATATCGTAAATGGCGGCACTAATAAACCTGGACATCTTTTATTTTCAAACTTAGATGTTATTCGCCATCTCAATAAATTGATGTATACATTGTCGTCAGCCTGTGTAAAAGATTGATTCGCCAAACACCGATCATGTACAATTATTTCAAGTAACTTTTCTTCGAGAAACGTCTAGATGAACGCTTCATGGGTAATTATACGATGCGTTCCTTATGAAGAGAAGCTGAACTTTGGCATCCCATTTCGGGGCTTATAATTGTATTGATGACGTTTTAAAATCGCAGGGGAAGAACGTGAGTAAATCACAAATACTTCAGAAGCGTGTTTCGATTGCTAAGATGTTTTAAAGAGCGACACATAGATAGATAGATAGATATGAATAGAGTGAGATTGAGAGATATATAAATAGACTGAGATAGATATATAGATAGATATGAATAGAGTGAGATTGAGAGAGATATAAACATAACTGAGATAGATAGATAGATATGAATAGAGTGAGATTGAGAGAGATATAAACAGACTGAGATAGATATATAGATAGATAGATATGAATAGAGTGAGATTGAGAGAGATATAAACAGACTGAGTTAGATATATAGATAGATAGATAGATAATACAGGCTGAGATAGATAGATAGATAGATAGATAGATAGATAGATAGATAGATAGATAGATAGATAGATAGGCATAGTGTGACTGAGAGAGGGACGAGCAGACAAAGATAGATAGATAGATAGGTTCAGGCTGAGATAGATAGATAGATATAGGCTGAGAAAGATAGATAGATAGATATATAGATAGGTAGGAATAGAGAGTGACTGAGACAGATACAAGCAGACAAAGATAGATAGATAGATAAAAAGATAGACAGGAGAAGGCTGGGATTGATAGATAGATAAGAACAGAGTGTGATTGAGAGATATGAACAGACTGTGATAGATAGATAGAAGCAAAGATAGATAGATATGATGAGAGTGCGATGGATAGAGAGACATGAACAGACTGAAATAGATAGATAGATAGATAGATAGATAGATAGATAGATAGATAGATATGAACAGGGTGATATAGATAGATAGATATGAACACACTTAGATATATAAAAAAAAACTGATTTAGATAGATAGGTAGATGAGAGAATGTACATTGCAAGCAGTTCATAGAGAACACAAAGGAAGATGTGTGCTCAAGGATTCTAGCCTATAGACAGTAATGGCCGCTTAATGGAGAATCAGGTGACTTTACGCCTGCTTCCGTTTGCCACCCAAGGCTATAAGAACGAGTCTGACCTATTTTACTTATAAGCCGGCGGCTACGAGATGGATTTTAAAACCAACTGAAATGAGCATCTTTTCTTTCAGCTAACGTGTGTGTGTGGGGGGGGGGAAATTTACAATGAATCTAAATAGCAACCCGTACCCCATAATTTATTCCATTTACTAATGTGTTGTTTTCTTCCTTTTTTAATACTAGAATGTTTAAAACCTCACTTTATTTAGTATTGTTGAAGTTATCGCTAACAGTTTTGGACGAGATTTACAAACTTTCCGTATCGTTCAATTTCGCAAACCAATCGATGAAATTTGAATAAGCTGATTTTTTTTGTTAAAATACTTTGACAAAATCCTACTTCACAGTTTAATACTTTCTTTAATTTAATTTTATCGAACTTCATGGTAGGCAACATTTTTTAAGAAAATTTACTTTGTACCTTTTTAACAGAGAAAAATAAATTCTTAAGATTTCATACACTTGAGCATGCAGCATACAACTGGCCTTGCGTATATATTTCTTTCTGGAGACAAATTCCAACATTTTGCAGAGTCTGGCCTCGTGATTTGTTTTATAGTTCTTGCAAACGCAAAGCAAACTGGAAACTGAATTCTCATATATATATAAAGTTAAAGAAAAGATATGCAAAAAAACAATGTTGCATTTTTATTAAATAACTATTTGTTATTTTAATCATTAAATTGTTTTTAAAATAGTGGGAGTATTTTGGATGTTAAATAATACAACTTTTAATTTCTCCAAGAGAATTAAAGAAAATGTATTTTACTAAGCTGCGCACCCTAGTAAAACCAACTGTACTTTGTACCTCCTTACCCGTTTACACTTCTCTCCAAAATTTGCTTTTGGTTGGTCAATGTATGGATTAACAGAAGTCACAGAATTTTATATGTATATTAGTGATTTGGAGTTCTTAATCTCTAATAATATGAGAAGAAATATGGAGAAAATTAGTTGTGATCGCAATGCCTCTCGTCTTGCTCTCCTCTCAAAATTCTACTACTTACACTATTTTGTATCTGCTTCAAAATATAAACTCTTGGAATAGGCACCCTATTTACTGAAATAAAAAAAAAAGTGTATATTCTAGCGGTCTTTGATTTCAAAGTCAGCACTGGGAAGCACATTTCGAATGAGTTGGAAGGTAAATTATTACTACAGATGTACGGGATATAAAAAACCACCATGCCAATATGGCGTAACATCAGGCAGGTTTCAGGGGGAAAAGAGAGAGGAAGAAAGAAAAAAGTTTCTCGGGTCAAAGAAAAACCAGATTGCTTCATTTTGCTCTCGGTTTGCAAAGGGAAAAAATAACCCGCAAGGGTCTGTTGCATGTCAAACACTGGCGCCTGTCTGGGAGTGTTTTGACTTTCATGTCCACCAAATGGACCGCACCCAGGCTCAAAATGCCAAGGCGTGTACAAATATATTTGCCTGCTGAGTCGTTTGAAGTTCCAATTCTTACCTAACTTATAAAATGTACAATAATCATGTAATATTGTGCAAACATACGTTCTTCAATACAAAACGTATATTTAAGTCTCTGCCTGTATCTCTCTCTCGCTCATTCCCCTACTTCTCTCTCTTCCTCCTCCTATCTCTCTATTCCTCCTCCTCCTTCTCTCTCTTCCTCCTCATTCTCTCTCTTCCTCCTTCTATCTCTCTCTTCCTCCTCCTTCTATCTCTCTCTTCCTCCTCCTTCTCTCTCTTCCTCCTCCTATCTCTTTCCCTCGCTCATCTTTTTTTCTGTCTCTTATTACTCTATTCGTTTCTACCGCTTACAGCACCATCAGGTTGAAACACCGGTTCCCGTGGGATCACCGACGTTAAGCCATTTTGAGTCTGGTCAGTAGTTAGATGGGTGACCATTTGGGAATACCCGGAGCTGTAAGTTTCGATGTGCGGGTGGTGTAATGGATAATAACTCGGAATTGTTAATCGGAGATCCGAGATCAAATCTCTGTTGCATTACTTATATTTGCTTACGCGCAAAAAAAGCCTCTTGCGAAAAGTACGACTTCAACTCTTCTCTCCCGAACTATGGGTTAATTAGTAAAACATGTATCACAAAACCATTACTGTCGAAAAAAAATCTTCTTAAAATCTAAAAATATTTCTGTGTTTAAATAACCGGCAAATGGTTGATAAACCTTAGATAACGAACAAATTTATTTTGTATCCATTGCCAGGTCAGCTGACAAGAAAGTAGGTTCACAGTGTCGTGCTAAATATTCTTTCCTGCAGAATCTATCTTACGTATCTATAAGTCTACATTGCTAAGTCCAAGCTTAGAATATTGCTGCCACATCTGGTCTGGTGCTTCTGCTATATCTTGAGAGATTCTTGATAAAATCTTAGGAGGAATCAGCAATATTATTGGTTTTGATTTTGCAGCTCGGCTTCCGTCACTTTTCCACCGCCGTAAAGTTGCTTCCCTGTGCCTTTTCTATAAATACTTTCATGGTAATAGTTCGGATGAGCGCTTCACACTGGTGACTAGGTTTATGAATTTAAGAGCAGTACTAGATTGGCGGCGAGTTCTCAGCAATTTACAGTTGGGTTGAATAGGTGTCGACTTAAGTTCTATGCTAACAGTTTCTTTTCTCGCACTTCCGGCTTCTGGAACACTCTTCCAACTCCATTCTTTACAGCCAACTTTGATGTTAAAAATTTAAATGCAATGTCAATCGTTATCTACGGTTTTCCTGATTACTCTTCGTTAGTATTGTTTCTGTTTTCTAATTGTTCCACGCCCAATAACCCGTTGTGTCTTAGTGGCTTTACTGCCTTGCTTTGGGTAAATTCAGTCAATTCTATCGCTCTTTCTTTTTCTGTATACCTTTTTCATTCTCCTTCTTTCGCTGTTTCCCTCTCACTCTCACTATTTCTCTCACTTTTTCTCTATCTCTATCTATCATTCCCTCGCACCCTCCTTCCCTTTCGTTCTCTATCTCTTTTTGTCCCGTGCCCTCTCTCTTTCACTCTGTCTGTCTCTTCTTAGGACGATAAAAGAAAAACCTGTGGATAGATTGAACTAATATTTCACGAAATATTCCTCACATTGATTCTAGGAAATTATATTAGGTTGGTGCAAAAATAATGTCGTTTTTTGACGTTCAAGATCATGTCAAAAAACGACATTATTTTTGCACCAACCTAATATTATTAAACAATGAAGAAATTAATTATTAATGTTTATAATGCTTAATAATATCATCTTATTGATTGATATAATATACAGATATGAAGGGTTTTGAAAAGCTCGCAACCCAACCAAGATGCAATTCAATGAATCTAATCAGATGTTTGGTCATTAGGTCAGATTTTGGTAGTGGTTTGTGTCGAGTAATTTTCAGTACCTCTACCGACATAACGTTTGCTTTCCGATCAAAAATCCCGGATAAATATCACAGCATAGCCGATTTGTCAGGGGTGTGATTTTTTGTTTATGTCGATTCGATCATACGGAAAGCGTTTGTAAACTATACACGTTTGTGACCTAAAATTTAAGAGTGAATTAGGTAAGGTGGAACTGTTCAAATGTCGTCGATTGTTGTGCATGAAGTCACAAGTCACCGTGGCCGATATTTTGAGCGTACTGGGCTTGTTGAAATCATGATCACGCTAGATTATTCTGTCTCTCTATCTCTCTCTCTCTCTCTCTCTCGCTCGCTCGCAGAAACACTAAGCAGGTTTCCGTAACAGTGATTGGTTAAATACACGAGCAAAATTAATATATATATATATATATATATATATATATATATATATATATATATATATATATATATATATATATATATGTATATAGATAGATAAAAAAGTAGATTTACAAAGGAGATTTCAATCCGAAGAGTTGAAAATCTCCGTGTTCACGAAATAAATTTGTAATCGAAATGGATAATTAAAGTCTCCGTCTTCTTCTTATCATTATAATGCTCTGTAGTCTACATTGAGCTCTCCCTGGATTTATATCCTCCTCGGGATTATCCCTTCCAGTCACAAACTGGTAAGACATTATATATATATATATATATATATATATATATATATATATATATATATATATATATATATAAAAGCAATGCAAATTTACCTCATCAGAATAGCTATTTCGGCCCAAATGTCCTATGTTGGCATTTTCAACTCAGAAGTATTGTTGGTGTCCCTGTTGGTGTTGTTGTTGATAATTGTTTTGGTTTAGTGCGTAATTCAGCTACTGAGTTGAGAATGCCAACAGTTTAAATATGTCTTTCTGCGGGTGTCCTATTTTAGAAAAAAAAAGCTACTGAGTTGAAAATGAAAACATAGGGCTTATTGGCTGAAACAGCTATTCTGATTTTGTTAATTTAGATTTCTATTCTATGTAATTTATATGGTCTGTTATAATAAATAACATGAGCTCTTTTTGTGGATCAGTTTTAATATTTTGTAATATTAGGTTCATATTGGATTGTATACCAACGGATTATTACCTACACACACACACACAAACCCACACACACACACACAAACATACACACACACACACACACATATATATATATATGAATATGAATAAAAAGACAAGAGGAAAACTATTTATCAAGGCAAATTTAATGATTTATTTTGTTGAACCTGTATACAAGAGGAAGGATGTCATTGGTTTATCAAGTTTTGTTTTTTCTTTTTAAATTTGAGAACCTTCATGAATATTGATTAGGTTGCTGAGAGGTCAGTCAAAAGATGCATATGGAGGACGCAAAGTGCCATAAATCAAAGCCTGGTAATCAAATTGCGTATGAAACTCCTAGTCGTGCTACCAGTGATGGATGATATGTATATTTATTAATATGTAATTAATAGCTTTGTTTTATTACATCGAGCACTCTTTTATTAACACCAGCAGGATATGTGCAATATATATATATATATATATATATATATATATATATATATATATATATATATATTCCAGTATATACATATATATATATATATATATATATATATATATATATATATACTGGAATATATATATATATATATATATATATATATATATATATATATATATATATATATATATATACATATATATATATATATATATATATATATATATATATATATACTGGAATATATATATATATATATATATATATATATTCCAGTATATACATATATATATATATATATATATATATATATATATATATATATATATATATATATTCCAGTATATATATATATATATATATATATATATATATATTCCAGTATATATATATATATATATATATATATATATATATACAAGTTTAGGATTGGTATATACGGAGTGAAATCCAATAACCAACAATTAATATTCTTTAAAGAGTGCTCAATACAGAGTAGAGCAGATATAATTATTTATTTGAATATTACAACATAAATATGTTATAAAATCACGACAAAAGTAGCCATTTTGTTTCAACACTTCTTGTGTCTTGTCAAGTGATGATATAGAATATAGAATAAATGGTTTTAAAAGTTTCAAATTAATCAACGATCCTTAGCTAGGAGTAAACGCTGTTACATAAGCTAGAGTAGCCAATCAATATACAAGTATAGGGTGATTCGAAAAATTTGACAACTAAGCAATGTTATCATAGATATTAAAATATTTATAAAATTTGAAATTAAAATTAAAAGTAAAAAATTAAAATTACCTATTTAGAAATCTAAATCAAATATCTATTAAGTTTTAAATTGTAGAATTACCAAGGAGAAAAAATATAAAAATAAAAGATATATATGCTATTTAATTTGTATTTTCATTGAAATTATGTTGAAAGGGATGTTCAGAATCCCAGACAGAAATGTATACACTTTAGTTTCATTTCAACATGTTAGTCGCCTCTCCCGCGAAATCATTCGAATACACGCATGTTAAGCGCTCAGACGTATTTAGATATATACACACACATACAAAAAATCAAACCACACATAGGCAAATGCACTTTACTTACACATACACATCGATACACACAGGCACATACATCTACATTCAATATGATCTAGACGGTCAGATGTCGAAGCTATTCGTGGCTTAATATGTTATTAAACGAATCTTAACTTGAAATATAGCTAAACCGGTCAAATATACATAGATAAAATTTAAACAAATAAATATATATATATATATATATATATATATATATATATATATATACATTTTTAAAAACATATAGTTTTCGACACATTACAGACAAAAGTAAATAACCACCTCCACATATAATTGTACACTCCAACATCCGCATATAAATCAATACATGCACCCGCATACATACATATATGCATAATAGGTACGCATATACAGACCTACGCACATAAACATACACATAAATAAGCACATATAAATATATTGACCCATACGCCGACGCAGAAAAGTAAATAAAGCAAGTGAAGAAATATATATAAAGATGCAACTATATACAAGCACACACATATATACATACATACACATCTAGATGTACATACATAAGCACGTATACATATATGCATATAAACTAAATGTATACATAGACATTTACAAATACAAGTGTATACACGAAAAATTAAACAAACGTAAATTAAAACGATATGAATATAAAAATGCATATACACATCCGCTAGTACATATATATACACACATACATACGCAACTACACATAGATATACACACATACATACATATATATACACACATATATATCTACACACATACATATACATACATACATACACACATACAAACATACATATTCACAAATATATATACGTATATATATATATATATAAATATATATACGCATACACACATACATATACAAACACATATACATATATACATAAACATGTAGACACATGCATAAAAAAGGAAAAAGAAATAAGCATACATAGACCAACTTATATTCTAATAATATTCCAACAACATTATGATAAAATATGTTAAAAGTTTATCATAATTTAAGAAAAGAACAACAGTCTGTAAGCAATTAAAGGTTCCTTATCAACAAAAATAGATTTTAGTTTGTATCTATGATACACTCCAAGACACTAAAGCATACATACAAATACACATACAATGACACACAAACATATATACATAAATATCTAATCATATATAAATACCCATATCGACACATCCAGATATACAGTACACAAACAGTCGAGCGCACACATATAAATACCCACACATACATATAAATGTACACCCATATACATACACATATACACATACATATACATATTTAAACATACATATCTATACATATATATGCATATATAAACATATACATACACATAGAAACATACATACTACATATACATACATATATGCACACTCACACATACATATACATACATATGCATATGCATACACATATCTACACATACACAAGTACACATATATATCTCTATATACCCAAACATATACTTACACATTTAGTGGTAGACACTTACCAGAATTTACACCCTTACTCGTACACATAAACAGGTTAACCTATGATAGATGCCAATATACACAACCATATACCTTCATAAAAAAACCCCAAAAAAACCCCCACATATATATACCCCTATATACACATATACATATCCAACAGTAGAAATAACTCTACATAACATACAAATATATACATTCAAATACAGACACGTATGATACTTTGTAAGTACCCAGTACACATTCATATCGATAGGGCGACTATCATGCTAAAAAGGTAATAGTCTATTAAGTTTAATTTATCATTATCATAGAAAGTATATGATTTCTATATTAAGTTAAATATATATATATATATATATATTCCAGTATATATATATATATATATATATATATATATATATATATATATATAGTCAAACCTAATGAGCCAGACACACCTACCAAGGTTTCACTTAGGCAGATCGTCAGGGTCGATCTGCCTAAGTGAAACCTTGGTAGATGTGTCTGGCTCATTAGGTTTGACTAGGTTTGCTCTACGCTTGTATCGAGCTCTTTAGTTAGTTGTTTACTCGTATCGTGGTTTTTTCTTTGGGCCTTGAACCTGTATCTGTGCGATTATTTTCGACAGACTTTCATGTTCCTGGCTCTTTCTTTTTTTAAAACCTTTTTTTCCTTCGTGATTGATTTGGCTGTTGTTAAATCAAGAGTTCGAAGGTTTTTCGACACGAATATAGTTACCTATATATATATATATATATATATATATATATATATATATATATATATATATATATATATATATATATGTATATATATATATATATATTGATTCCAGTTTTTAGAATTCAGGCCGGTAAATGTTATTTAATACTGTTTATTATAAAACAGAGCATTTGCTTAAATACTTGTATCTATAAAAAGAACGTTAAACATAATATAAATGTCTTATATATATATATATATATATATATATATATATATATATATATATATATATATATATATATATATAGTGACTATTTAAGCTAATATTGCACGACTCTTCGGCAGAATTGAGTCACTGTCAGCCACTGTGTGTTTATCTAAATAGAAAAATAAACACGCTAAAATTCACCTTCATTCCTGTCGTGCGCCAACGGCTTAGTGGTGGAAGTTCCGACTGACGCAAATTCAGTCGGGTTTCGATCATAGCTAGAGGCAACCTGACATCTAGCCACACTGATGAGCTGCGAAACAGTCTGTCTGTGGATGACAAAATATATATTGATTCCAGTATATATATATATTCCAAAATCCACTTGAAGATGAAACAGAACTAATGCTTTTAATTTAATTATATAATTAAATTTGAATTTTTTAGCTTCGGTTTTTGAAACATGTTAATTCTTGTGTAGCGAAGTAGCCATATTTCAAATCAGTTAATTTATAATATATATATATATATATATATATATATATATATATATATATATATATATATATATATAGATATATATATATATATATAGAGAGAGAGAGAGAGAGAGAGAAAGAAAAAGAGAGAGGTATCTCTGATTTTCTAAATACTTTGCATACTATGATGTAAAAATGCCGTGAGTTTAATGAAAAAAATGTATTATCGTCAACATTTTTATGTTATTATTGCAAGGAAAGACCAAATGATTTTTGATGATTAAATTACATTTTTGGATCCTTTTTAGAACCTTCGAAAGTTTGGCCAAATTTTCTTTTTTTTTTTGTATCAGTGTGAGACCAAAGATTATTATAGAAAATCTTAGGCTGTTTTGCAGTGAAAATATTGATTTGAAAATTCTTGAAAAAAATCAAATAATTGACTCATTTTCATAAAACCTTTAGGACTTCTTCACAAATGAATTTAATTATTTCAGAGATCTTTTTCTTAGAAAATCTTGAAAATATTTTTTTTTATATCTGTGACACGCCGTTTATTTAATTTTATGAAATTTCGAGAAATCACCTTTTGCAGATTTTTAATATTTATTTTGAGAATTTACATCATTATTTTTCTTCTAAAACAGGAAACCCGCAGGAAGACATATTTAAACTGTATGCTATTTCGTCTATTGGCCTGAGCATTCAAGTAAAATTATGCACACTTTAATAAGATTTCTCGCATGTTCAGGCCGGTAGACTAAATGAAATACTTTTTCAAATAAACGGATCGTCTACTCAAATGTGGACATCAACTAAAAATAACGCTTAAAATAATATATATATATATATATATATATATATATATATATATATATATATATATATATATGTATGTTTAAAGATATTTTTGAAGGTACAAAATTTTATCACAGCAATAAAGGTATGAAGCTTGATATTACTAGACATATTTAAAAACGGGCGGAGCAACCGGTTTCGCTCCCGCTCATCAGACTTACAACGGGAGATTTAATTTAAATTAAAAAACACAGAGAATGTACAATGAAAAGGAAATGTGGAGGAGGAGGGGAAAAAAATTATGACCACCTTAAGGTGCTGGAGGCACTTTACATCGGGTCCCGCAAGCCTTCCTTGTGCAAACAACGTGAGTGTTTGTTGGGGCTCGTTGTCATTTGCCTCTAGCTTCTTTTGGTCATAATTTTTTTAATTAAGAATTTAGTGTTCATAGTTGTGAGGGAGAAAAATGGCAATTTTCGGATGACCACAAACATTTTTGTCCTTCCCAACCATGAACACTAAATAATTACTCTATAATTAAAAATACCCTGATGATGACATTATGCTATGTCGAAAGTACTCGGAAATAAATACAATATGAGCCAACACGGTGTTTTCCTCTCGTCTTTTAATAACCGCACAAAATGCTTATCCTCGAATATGAAAGGATCCTATCGAGAAAAAGTAGACAGAACTTGTCTAAATTATATCTCTGGTCCCAAATTAGAGCCTGTGTTAATGTATATATAATAGACCAAACCCGGATATAAGAAACTTCTTCTCCGGTCCCGACAACTCTCTTATATCCGGGTTACACTGTATATATATATATGTATATGTATATGTGTGTGTGTGTGTGTGTGAGTGTGTTTATGTGTGTGTTTGTGTCTGACGATGCCTTCCTCACGTCAATGCACAAGTTGTGATGACCTCCAAAGTCAGCTATATGCGCATATACACCCGACACGCTACGTTCACAGGCTTGTCTCACTGGCTGTGATCGAATTCTGATCGCAAAATAGCAATCAATACGATTTCTCACTTAATCGGCCCAAATGACTTCCTTCGGTTTCGAGGATGTGAACTGCTATCTTACTAATCTCCGGCCACGGAGCAAAAAGATCTTTACATTCACTGACCGTCTCGCCGACTGCTGACTCCTTAATACTCGTCCCTTCCTCACTCACTGACGGCTGACTTCCTGCCTCTTTCTGCTCATATGGATACTGGCTGAGGTTCACCCCCCCATATCCTATCCACTTGTGATCCGGAAAATGAGACCCCCATTCAGATTTTGGGTGGTCAGTTATTCAAAGGTCTCTACTTTTATGATTATCTAAAATCCCTAGCAAAATTTCTAGGTGAACCTTACTAATTATCCATTTTGATCTGATAATTATCACTTTGGCAGCTTAAATATGCTATTTTGGCTGTGTCTCAACGCGCCGGTTGGATTATGAGGACGAATGGCACCAAGAACCTCACACCGCGTCCCACCAGCAATACCAACATGACCCGTTGAAAAATTTCAGGTGCATCGGTCAGTCTGAAGGGCATAGCTTCGAATGTGACAGGCAAATACAACCTTCTCCTTATCGGCTTCGTCGTGGACTATCAGTCAGTAGTCAGACCTCAAATCGAGGGTTGAAAATTAGTCGTCTTCCCCAATACCAATATGTCGTCGATCAAGGGTAGGGGTTAGGCTAGTGGTTTGATTATTTTATTCAGAGCCCTCCACGGTGATGTGGCGCGTTCTCTCATCCCTGCTTCTAGCATATCCCAAACTGCCGCTTCTACGAGTTTATCCTTATGCAATGGGGTTCAGTATAGTCTTAGCTTTATAGGCACGGGATTATCCGTGTCTATCCTCATCTCCATTGTTTTTATTTGGCCTAAGTCAGCATTCGAATCAGCTAGTACGTTTTGTATTATCCCTTATAGACCACAGGGTGTTCCCTTTCTGTGTATGTGGAGATATCTCCCACTTTCAAATAATGAAATTCTTATATGTAAATCTATTGTCTTCTGCACATTCTACCCCCCTTGGTAATAGCTGGTATAGCCTTATTCACTTTATCTTCCTTATTGTTGTATTAGTAGTACTGCTAGTTAGCATTATTTTGATACGACCCGTATCGTCATCTTCTACTGTGGACACCGCTAGAGCTAATTCTCATTCTCTACAAAACGAGATTCATTCATTTGGACGACCTGATACATTTTGCTTCTTCCTATTTCTCTAGTCGCCATCTTTAGCAGTGGAAGTGATCTGTTGTGGTATATCTGAGCTTAATTACTTGGAAGCCAATCGCTAACTAGTATCATGGATCTACACAGAATGAGTGTCACATACATTTGCTGCACCGTGACAGCCCCTCCCACCTCTACCGTAACGTGTACTAATCCTAATACATTAATTTCCCTTCCGTCTGTCTGAAATATTTCTTGTTTCGTAACATCTAGCTCGTTTTCCCTAAATCTTAGTTTAAAATAATCCCAGAATCTAATCATCGACACTGATGCTCCCCTTATATATTAATCCCTTAATTTCGTAATCCCCATCGTTGCCTTACATGTTAAATTAGATTCCTGACCGAACATAGAGAATTGCACCCTGGGTAAGTCCTTCCTTAAATGCGTACACTATCCACAGTCCCAACAAACCATTTGCCTGAAACATAGCTGAGGTTTCTGTTTCTTCCTCTCTGGTTAGTGGCTCCCTACTGCTTGTAGATCGACCACGGTCCCCCCACTGTTTCCTTATATCGAGACAGGGTCCCTCTTATTCCGTAACGGGTCATGCCATCCTATGCACATGCATTTAGGAAGAATCCAATCTCTAAAATAATCTATGACTCTTTTGAGCCAACGTAAATGCTTCTGCAAATGTTTTTTCTGCCCTGGCTGTATCTGTCCTTAAAAAAAGTTGTTTCTAATGGCGTCTGTGTAATACTCCACCGGTTGGTTTGAACGACGCTATTTTGGTGAAGTTCTGACAACGTTTCCCTCTCGCCCTGTCTAATTCTAACTAATTCTCTGGCAGCATCAACTATGCTTGCATGTTCTCCCTAATGAGTCGTTAGCTGTTGCAAGAGGTCCGTCCAGCTGGCTTCACGGTTGTCGTTTAGTAATAAACCTCTATACGCGGAAACAGTGCTACCTGAATAATCAAAAGCTAAGTTGATAATTTCTACCGACGTTAGATTCTGGATTTCTTTTTCAGCGATTCTATACAAGTCTGAAATTCTGAATGCTTTTCCGAATATAGAGGAATCTGGACCCTACCGGCTGACCATTCTTTTGACGGGGCGGTGAATAGCATCAATGAATGCCTATTAATCTATCCATCGTGATATATATATATATATATATATATATATATATATATATATATATATATATATATATATATATAAAATTAAACACTAATTTTTTTTAATATCGCTAAAAGAAAATAGACATTAAAACAATAAAAAATAAAAAGAACAAAAGTCGCTGAAAAAAAAAAGCGAGAGGCGGAGGAGATTAAAAAGTCTTTCCTCGATATCAATTCTTTGTTTTTTTGGCGCATTCGTCTTCCTTTCACTTCGTCTGTCTGTCTCTCCTTGAGTTGGGCGAATATGGATCAACAAAAAATAACGTTCACTCTTTCTCTCTTTCCTTTTTTTTTTCAACGATTTATTTTTTTAAGTTATCATTTTTTCAAGTTTTTCTTCCTTTTTCACATTTTTTTCCCAGCGAAATTTAAGTTCTTTACTTTTTAAACGTCCTCCCCCTTTTTCCTTTTCTTTTCCTTTTCTTTTTCTTTTCTTTTCCTTTTATTTTCTTTTCTCTTCCTTTTCTTTTCTTTTTCTTTTCTTTTTCTTTTTTTCTTTTTTTTTTCCATTTTCTTTTTCTTTTCTTTTCCTTTTCTTTTCTTTTCTTTTCCTTTTCCTTTTCTTTTCTTTTCCTTTTCTTTTTCTTTTCTTTTTGATTCTTTTCTTTTTCTTTTCTTTTCCTTTTCTTTTCCTTTTCTTTTCTTTTTCTTTTCTTTTCCTTTTCTTTTCTTTTTCATTCTTTTCTTTTTCTTTTCTTTTCCTTTTCTT